>JACXGM010004723.1:9744-37187 GCA_016801145.1 Umbra pygmaea
CAATACGTAGTGCCTCATCCATGGCTAAATTCAAGACCGAGTTAAAGACATATCTATTTAACATGCATTTTGTATGATGTGATTATCTGTTTTCATGTGACTGTAATGTATGTCTGAATGTCTTGTAGTATATAATGTAAAGCGGCCTTGAGCTATGGAAAGGCGCTATATAAATAAAACTTCTTCTTCTTCTTCTTCATTAGTGAGTTCATGCATTTACCTTTTTTTATACTGGCCAACCATGGATAATTGTAGTGAGCTACACACAACCCTTGGTAATAAATACAATGTCTGAGCAGAAGGACACTCCCTTAACTAGGTGTGTCTGATTAGCTAGTAAATTTAGACATGTCTGATAGTCTGAGGCTAGAGTTTTTAAAATGTTTATTAAATATCCTCATAACGAATTTGCAATTGGATTTCGATAAAAGGCTTTGTTAGTTGAAGATAACAATTGCATAATCTACGATTATGTAGACAGCGCATATTTGATATGTCTAACCAAGGCTGGTGACAGGAATCTGTGGGCCCGGAACAAACTCCACATTTTGTGCCCCCCGCTAAAAAAAATGACTGTTGCAAAAAAATACCCGGTTGTCCCCCCCTGTCCTGTGTCCAACTACTGGTGATGCTACTTTTTTGTTGTAAACTCTTGTCGAATTCCCAAGGGTCTAGATACAGATTAGAGTAAACAAAATATAATTGCAATGGGAAAGCAAGCGTAGGCAACTTGTACCTATATACGCAGACACTTCACACAAGGAAATGTTTTTATAGACATCTAAACACTCCTCAGTTCTTTATCAAGAACCCTCATCCGTTTGTCCAAGAGCATAAGGGATTTCCCTAATGGCGATGCTTGCATCAGATAAGCCCAAGGGTTTAGGAACAGGTTTGATATTAGGGGGGGATACAGCATATATTTTTCACAAATTGTTCTTAATATTAGGGATGACCAGATTGCCTGTCTGTATCATTGAGGGGACATGCCTTAGATAAGACTCTAGAAATTGAGTTCCCCGAAGCAGCTAATTTAGTTTTTTCTAGAAAAAAAAATGTAAATACATTTAGTTCAGTTGACGTTGGTCCTTGATGCGTAAAGGCTCAGGGCTGGAGAAAAAGGGAGGGGTTAAAAAGCGCACGAAAGGAGGGAGGGAAAAGGAGGAGAGAGAATGATACTTGGGTAAAGGAAAGGAGTCATTCACAATCTGCTGCTATAGACACGCAAGTCTCCCTCCTCGCTTTTCTTCGCAATAAGTTGTTACCAACTGAAAATAAAAACTTTTGACGGGAACTGTAGTATCTAATTTGAACGTCGGGAAAATAAGAGCCCTATGGATGCCTCTCGAGGGAATTAGTACATTTACAATGATCAATGGATTAACAGCTGTTTCTGGACTTCACTGAAAGGAGTATTTGTGGTATAGGTACTTTAATATAAATCTATGTTGAAGTAAACACGTATTCAAGATACCGGCTCAAATTTCACTATAGCCTAACTATGTGTCGATAGTATGGACTTATCCGATTCTCGAGAGGGAGAGTGCGTCACGGCTGATCGGAACTTACTTCCCCGCTATTCGTGTGGAATAAAGGTTCATTGAAAAAACGGGGGGCTATTCTGCACTTCACTTTGGCTACATATTAGGTTTTGTTTTATCGTGTGAAGGGATGGCAACGCCTGTTTTGTTAGTTGTGCTGTGGATCTTGACGTGTTTCGGAGCGGTTGGTGGTGCGTCGTATCCGCAGCGGTATAATCTTTATTCGGGACAGGGACAGGCGCAGCCACAGAACGGAGCCCGGCCAGCGAGCAGACACAGGTAACACGCCCGCGCGACACAACACACGCACACTCAACGCCTATACTATCATTTTAGAGGGTAACAAACTTAGAAATGATGATGATGCACAGAATGTCAAAGTTGATATTCAGAAAAAAATTAAATCAGCGAGAGGTATAGTGCAGGTGTAGCACGATACGTGCATTTAGCAGTAAAGATAACAGGACTTTGTGTTTAAATTAATCTCAGACATTAATCTTTAAAACGAAATTGGTCTATAAGATGTTTTAAAACCATAGGTCTTTTTTCTTTCCCCATTACTCCAAAACTAACATCAAAGAGTAAGCTGGAGTGGTCTGGAGGGGGGCTGGATTTCAATTCCATTTCAGTCAGTCACTCACTTTCTCTTTTTCTTACTTTGGTAAATGTAACACAGATGAGAAGTATCCCTCATCTGAATGTTCCATGAAAACAGCCTCTGTCTTCTACTCCCCCAGTGTGGGGCGATCTAATGTGAGGCCAACAGGAGCTCCATGAGGAGTCATAGTATCTAATAACTCCAATAACAGTGAAACACTGCTGCTGTACTAGGGATGCTACTATAGGTTTTTTAGTATAGTATAGAGATTATCTTTCTCTTAAATTTTCTCTTTCTCTCTCTCATCTTTTTCCATACTTTCCTGTTTTCTTTTTCACTCTACCTTGCTCTTTTCAACCCTTCTCTCACTCCATCTCATCTCTCTTTTTTAATAAACCTTTCACACACATAAACACACTACCCAACACAAAAAATTGTTGAGGTTATTGGCAGTGAAGTGTTGGGTGTGGTGAGGAGTGAGGAGGAGAAGGGAGTTTCTCCCAGCTATGACGCATGTGATTTACAGTAGGGGTTCCCCCATCGTTTACGGTGACGCAAAGCTGATCCATGGGTGGAGCCCCTGGGCCAGATGCACGTCGAAGGCCATGTTGGCGAGGACACAGGACACATTTAGGGCAGAATCTGTAATACATGTCATTGATCACAATCTCCTTGCCAGCTTCTGAGGTCAACAGCCATTGGATGAGAAGGTAATTGGGGAGGGACCTCTGAATTTAATTTCCAATGGGTTATGAAAAGGAGGCAATTCACATTCTCCCACAGCTAGATAAAGACAATAGATAGAGGATAAAAAATTCAGGGACTGCGTACACTAGTGGGCTAAGTCGCTGCATTGCAGGACATTCTACGCCATGATAGTCTGGTTTGAGCCTGACAATGGGTTCTCAGACTTTCCCCGGAACTCCTGCACGAGGGAGCGCAAATTGGCATAGCACTGTCCAGGATTTGGGTTAGATAATTCAGATTATCTATTCTGCCACATCGCTCTCCAGGGATTCCTTGTTTCCAGATCGGGCACCTGTAAATTCAATCGCAAAATTATAGTCGGTGAACGTAATCATCCTGTGCATGATCCGACTAAAGGATTCAGTGTTGGATGAGTAGTGCGAAATGAATTGGCAGCTGTTCCCGGTTAGTGGGAATTGGGAAGGGAGGAAAATGAAAAAAATGAAGAAAAAAATGAAGAATAAAACACATTACACTTGCTGATACTGCTAGTATTGGGATGTGTATTTGTCATTAGTATTTATTGTTACTAATTGCAAATTACTGGTAATGTTGTCACAAATAACACACCTTTTGCTTAATCATTGTTAAGCTAGGAAGCGTTCTCTCTCTGGCTCTTTTTAAGTACTTCTATACATACTTTTTAGCTATCCTGCATTTGCAAGTGTGTGTTTGTGTGAAAGAGAATCAAGTGACCTGACCTCGGTTCACAGGGCGTCGGTAGGTCATGATATAGGTCTTTGATGTGAGGCGCATGGCTCACACGCTGACTGCCTGATGGGGCCTTAGATAGCGCCCAATCTAGATGCAACCCTGATGAAGATACATACCGAAGCTCAGTCCTTTGGTCACAGCATATTCTAACACTTATGTTTATGACTGGAGTAGCACTGATAGCAGCTTTTGAAGTTTGATTTCCAGGTATACATCAGATTCAGTTGAATTACAGTTTTGCAAATATTCATTATTTTCACACAATACTTTACTTATATCAGTACTGTAATCAGTGATTTTCAAACATAATTATTATTATGACTTTTTTTGCCACTTTTATTTGTAAAAGGCGGTGCCTTATACAGCTGGACCACACTAAAAAATAATAATGAATATAATAACAAAACATTATAAAAAGCTGAAATCATGATTGCTTCTTAATTGGTGGGCCAGTATGGGCTGTGAGAGTGTATCAGATGTCAGTGATAAAAAACGTTCCACTGTATGGTTGGAAGCAGCAAGGTAAGTCTGGGTGCTGGAGCTTTCTAGCCTGTTTGAACTCTTTGTTTTAACAGATGTCCAAACTATTTCTTCTACAAAAACTGTGTTTGGGGGTGACCCTATTTACTTTTAAAGCAGATTTCTTTGTCCTGCTGTTCTGTTTTTCTGACTTTTGAAAGACTGGCGGGTTGATGGGTTTTGACTTGTGATACATGGTTCAAATATGCATTTTCAAGAAAAGCCACAAACCATAATCAAATTTATCAAGGAATGCAGCAGTCAAATGGAACAAGGATTTTATGCTGAGTTTTTTAAATAAACTTTGCAGGTCTCCTGCTCAACTATCTGCCATGCCAAATATTTCAGCTTTCAAGTTGCCTCTCATCTTAACTGTTGGCCTTCAACTTTTACTGATATGAACATGAATTCATTTATATTTGTGCGCATAAGTTTGTATATCCTGGCAGAAATTGTGGCATTTTGGCATTGATTTTGACAATACGACTGTTCATGCAAAAAAATCTGTCTGTAATGTAAGGATAGTGATCATATGAAGCCAAAAAGGATCACATAGTTGTTTGGCTCCTTTGTAAACCATACTGATAACAGAAATCACCTAAATGGCCCTGATTAAAAGTTTACATACACTTGAATGTTTGGCCTTGTTACAGACACAAGGTGGCACACACAGGTTAAAATGGCACACTGGTGGTATTTTAAATTGTAATTAGTGTCTGTGTAGAAATCAAGTGAGTTTGTTAGCTCTCACGTGGATACACTGAGCTGGCTAGATACTGAGCCATGGGGAGCAGAAAAGAACTGTGGAGCAAAAATCCTGCGTAATAAGGTACTGGAACTGCATAAAGTTGGAAAAGGATATATAAAGATATCAAAAGCATGGCAAATCCCAGTCAGTAGTGTTCAATCACTTATTAAGTGGAAGATTTGGGGATCTCTTGATACCAAGGTCAGTGTCACGTCTAGCCCAGGGTGGGCTGGTGTGGACCTACGAACTGAGATATGGACTCATGATTGATATATTATTATATTTAGATGTTTATGTTTTAGTGGGGATTTATGTTGTATTTGTTTTGAGAGATTAATATTATGGGGTATTGTGAAGTGTGACACCACCCCCTGTTCTACTGGTGGAATGTTTCAGGTTGATTGAGAGACTGGATGGTCTGATTAGAAATTGCTTCCAGCCAGTCTCCTTTCATCTCTATTTTATTCCCAGTGGAACAGGGGCTGGCCTGAGTCATTGAAATCTGTCGGTTGATGATATTATGTTGCACTGTGGAAATACGTTGGTTCGGGATCTCTACAATTACTGGAAGTTTTGACAAGAGTGTGGTTGTAGTTTGTAGTTTATGCGTAAGCATATATTATTGTTTTCCGCATCTACGCCGCATTAGAGCATAAGAGTATGTGATATATGTGTATATTCGTTGTGCACTCGCTTCAACTGTTCGCCTACAGCTACATGCATTGTATATTTCCTGGACCTTCAACATTAAACAAGCAACCACCATCTACCTGCCTTGTTCTCCCTCTCTCTACACCAAAACTGTGACAGTCAGGTAGACCAAGAAAGATTTCAGCCAAAACTTCCAGAGGATTTGTTCAGGATACAAAGAACAAACCCACAAGTAAACTCGGGAGACATACAGACTTCTCTAGAAGAAGACTGTCTGGTTGTTTCAAGGATCAAAATATGATGATACTTGAACAAAAAATAGCTGCATGGTCATGTTGGTCATGCATGGTCACCACACCTTGACACAACATCACAGCTTCTGGCACAATGTAATTTGGAGTGACAAGACCAAAGTAAAACTTTATGGTCACAACCATAAGCACTAACGTTTGGAGAGGGGTCAACAAGGCCTATTGTGAAAAGAATACCATCCCCACTGTGAAACATTGTGATGGCTCTTTTTTTTGGTTGGGGTGTGAGCATTAAAGGCACGGGGAATCTTGTGAAAATTGATGCCAAGATTAATGCAGCATGTTATTTGACAATACTGGCAGACAATTTGCATTCTTCTGCACAAAAGCTGTACATGGGATGCTCTTGGACATTTCAGCACAACAATGACCCTAAGCACAAGGCCAAGTTGACCTTCCAGTGGTTACAGCTGAAAAAGGTAAAGGTTCTGGAGTGGCCTGACCTTAATATCATCGAGCCACTCTGGGGAGATCTCAAACTTGCGGTTCATTCAAGACGACCAAAGACTGCATGACCTGGAGGCATTTTGCCAAGATGAATGGGCAGTTATATGACCTGCAAGAATTCAGGGCCTTATAGACAGCTACCATAAATGACTGCATGCTATCATTAATGCTCAAAGAGGCAATACACCTTATTGAGAAGTGAGGGTATGCAGACTTCTGAACATGGGTAATTTCATTCTTTTATTTGTTGCTATGTTTTCTATTATGATTGTGCCATTCTGTTATGTCCTACAGTTGAATATGAATCCCATGACAAATTAAAAGATTATTTCTTTGGATATATTTTCCCTGAAAATAGTACATCTATTACCAATTCTCCAGGAAACGTTTGAGCATAACTGTAACTTTCTTGTATCAAAATATGTGTTATAAAATAAACAAACTTTGAAGCATTACAATAGGTCTACAGAAGAGTGCTTTCTCAAATTAAAAGGTGAAATCTAAAGGTGCACAACACCTGCAGAATTTCCTTTATCCCACTGCTACATAGTTTACTTCTGAAGCTATGGATAGTCAGTCCTGGTCTATCCCTGGGTGGGAGACCCGATTGGTGATAGGGGGCGAGTATGGAGGCTCACTTTCCTCTGCTCTAAAGCTGAATCCCTAATGCCCACAGGGTGGTGAAACTATTAACTGTTGTTCTGATTCGTTGAGGCAACAAAAGATCCGATGACATAATAAATTTAAAGGTGTTAACTTGAGGGCTGAGCGAAATGTCCCTGGTTCTAATCCCAAAAACACCATGGTGAAAGCTCTGTTATTTTCTAAGTACTCCACATCCCACCATTAGCTTTCGCCCAGGTCATTGCTGCAAATAAGAATTGGTTCTTTATTAACTGGTTCAATTACAGAAGAATTGTCCTGGCTAACTTCATAATCTGTAATGTATTATTATCTAACTATCGCGTAAATAATTCAAACACCACTGACATTTTTTCTTAACTCAACCCCATTGAAAATGTCTGGAATGTGATAGGAAGATGGATGGTCACTAGCCATCAAAGAAAGCCCAACCACTGGAAACTTTGTTTCAATGTGAAAGACTGGTGGAGAGCATGTCAAGATGTATGAAAGCCAATTATTACTATAATAAAATTATTATTATTCCACAAGATATTGATTTCTGAACTCTTCCTAAGTTAACATATTAGTATTGTGTTGTTTAAAAATAAATATGAACTAATCTTCCTTGTATTTTTCTGACTACACTGCATCTTTTTTGTGATGTTGTCCAGTTGTCATTTTCTGCAAATAAATGCACAGAATGACAATATTTTTATTTAGAATTTGGGACAAATGTTGTTACCGGTAGTAGTTATGGGATTTCCATTTTATCCAAACGCATACCTATCAATAGTAAAACCTGAAACAATTTTTTGCAGTGGTCATTTTTTGTAGCTGCATATAAAAGCATTGTAAATGCACTACATTAACTTAATGTATACTGTCAAGTCAGTAATGTATATTTAATTTGCTCTGGAATCTGGATGAAGGCATTGCACATTTCTATAGATGTAAAGTTAAGTGGGGTACCATTGCTGTTATGCTTGACTACCCCTCGGATTAGCTATATTGGTGTATTTTATCATAATATTTAAATTAACCAGGTAAGCCAATTGAAATCAGATTCTCATTTGCAATGGCAACCTGGCCAACAGAAAATGCAATGGTGCAAGACAACATAAAGTTACAGATGTATTAAATGACTATACAAAAACAGACAGCAGGATACTAAAAATACATGATATTAAGTAGAAATACAGTATGTGGAAATTATGAAACAGACAACACATTAAGAATAGTGGTGCAAATGATACTGTGTAAAAATATATTAAAATAATAACTGTGGAAATGAATATGCAAAATATGCCATGGGGAGTGACAAGGACACTGGGGCATAAATGGGTAAAGACGTTGGCCCTCATTTATCAAACATGCGTAGAAACCAGTGTAAATCTGAGCGCAGAAATCATCTAACGACGAGACTCGTGTGATTTAAAAAACATTCGTATCACTCCAATTCCAGCGTACGAATGAACGGGTGTTGATAATTCAGACGGTTGAAATCAATCGTAATTTAAATATCACGCCCACATATCTGCACAGATTTGAGGCCTCGCCCTTAGAATTTATGACATGGATAAGCGAAATCCGGCAAAGAAAAGGAATTTCTCTTAGAAAAAAGAGACACTCAGATCTCAGGTGCAGGCCAACAGCTTGGTTTTATTAGGAAGCTTAAAATCAGGCAATGATTGTTCAAGTGAAATGCGGTGTTGAGGTTACTGCTACAGTCATTGAAAGCGAGTAATGAGAACCTGAAGTGCATTTTAAATAAATGAATTATTTTCACTGAACATTCCACGTTGTATTTTTTAAGTAGCTTTCTTACTCACGATAGCACTTACTATATTAAAAGCGCATAAGAAGATCCTGCCTCCTTCTTAGAGCCTCCAATGGTGGCTGTTGTGGCCACTGATCTTCATTGAATTACACCGTTTTCCAGCGCAATATCGTGGAGAACCCGTCATGCCATAATTATGTTGCAGGACTGCTCTAAGGTGTATAGTCCCCCCACCCGGCATACCCTAGACAGAGCCACCTGCCATTTAGCAAACCTATACATCACTCCAGTGTTTCGTGTGTGTGCACTGTTGAACCTGCGATCCTGCTTGTTTGGGGATTTGCAAGCGGTGTTAGGTACTCATTCAGGGCTTAACCTTTGTCACCAAGAGGAATTACATCCAACCGTTTCACCAAAGAACTATGGAGAACTATTATAATAATTGTACGAGGGCGTAACTCACTGAGGAGATGACTCAAGCCACGCAGTGTGCCCTCCTGTAGCCTTGTTCCAACGCTGCAGTTTAAATAAGAGTTGCGCATCCCACCCGGCCACCGGGCTTCCATATTCAGAACAAACATCCTGGCATCACATATGATCTGAACGTTGATTGAATTAAAGTTTTTGCGATTGATTAATGCGTAATCAGTCATGGATGGTGGCTACCAACGCAGTACAATCAATCGCCCGATTCGCCCGAATTGGAAACCCTGCAATCTCATAAAATTAACTTTTAATAGTTTGAATATACCAGAAAGGGACTTCATAGCCACCAAAACTGCTGGCATACTTCGACAATTGTTGGCTGTGATATACCAGACCTGTCCCTGATCTCCCGCTGAAAGGTCCCAATGTAGAGAGCGCTAATTAAGGTCCTCCAGATCTGCCATCGCTTCGACTACAGGACTGCCAAAGCGCTTGTTTAAATAAAATATATATTATTTGATTGAAATTGTTGTTTGCCTAATTTCAGACCTCATGTTCTAGTCCACCCCGAAGTGAAAGGGGTGAAAAATAAACCACTTAATAGTAATGTGCTGTATACAATTAATTGGTAATTCTGAAATGTAATTTGCAATATGGGGTATTTGCGATGCACACACATTTATCAATGATTGCTGGTTTAACAATTCACTGAACCGGGTGGTTATACCATGAACACCGCTAGTCACACTAGAGAATTTTCGTACACGAGGTCAGACCAGACGTGAGATTTTATCGCAGCCTACGATCAAGTTCAAATTGATAAATCCATTGCTTTCCGTAGGAATCGGCGTACGCCCGCCGTACGCCTGTTTTAGGCCGTACGCACGTTTCATAAACGAGGGCCAATGTTTGTAAAGGTGCTGATAGTAGAATTTGTAAAGGTGCTATTTGTAGAATTCCGAGCCTCGAGATGGCTCACTGGGTAGGGAGTCAGATTTTCAACCAGGAGGTTGGCGATTAATTTCCCAAGTGGGAAAAATATATTTGAGCAAGGCATTTAACCTGAAGTTGCTCTACATTGTCCCTGTATTTCCTATATGATGCTCTATAAGTGTAACAGCTAAATGACTAAAATATAAAAGTACCAATGTAATTTGCAGAAGATGAAAATAGTTTTTATTCTGTTTATGGAAAATTACCAAAAACCTTTGTATCAAAACAGGACAATTCTCTATCCATTACAATACTAATTTTGTCCAAGTACTCACTATAATTACCAAAAACATCTCTCTTCTATTCATGAGTGGCTAATAAGTGGGCATTTTGGCATGGAACCACATGGCACTATGCCCACTTATTAGATTCATCTACAACTGGCTAGTATGTCCCCAAGTACCCCAGGAGGTGAGAACTATTTTTTCTGTTCCTATAATTGTCTCTGTGAGAGCCCTTGTAATCATAAGTTGAGACTTAAAATGTGTTCATTAGGAAAAAAATAATGTACTGTACTAACTAGCATAAGTGGCTGTAGACAGTGTCAGCTAGTACCATTTCAGTTCCCTGGTTTTCATAAGGTCATTATGGGAATCCCTCAGGGGTAAGTGTTTAAGCTTCTAACGTTCACTCGCCACATGCAACCTGATGTCTGTTCCAAAGTTTTATTAGGGATATACTGGAGGTTATAGGTCAAGTGTCAAAGGTTCAAAAGACAGGTGTCCTGGTAAAATTAGTACCACCATATAGCCAGGGGGGTGAGCTAAGTATTGTCCCTGGGCCGGATACGGGTGCCAATTAATGAAATAACATTTCCTATGTCCTATTTTTTTCATGCATAGCAATAGTATGAGCCGTTTACTTGCTTTCAAAAACTCAATGTGGCCATCAAGCAAAAACATTTGCCCACCTTTGATCTAGACCCAGTATTAAGAGGGCAAGTGGACATTATTTTTCACACATATTTCACACTAGCATCAACTAACCTGAACCCAACTTGAACCTTAACCACATAACTAGATTAACCACTTTAGTACAGGGCTTTACAACACCATAAATGATTCTGTGTCTGTTGTTTGGTATTTCAAATCTGAGGCCTATTGCCTAACTGCCACAGTTTAGCTGCAGTCCTGAACCAGTACACCAGATTAGCTCCTCAAGGGATTTTAGAAGACAAGTTGAGTCAGGTGTGCTAGCTCAGGGGTAGTTCCAATAAATGGATTGGAATAAAATTGAAAACCACTGCAGTAGACATTACAATAGTGACTGTGTTTGAGTTGTGTTCACGGCTCCTTTCACAACATCAAAGCTGCATAGCTAACACCTTTTAACACAACCATTGATAATGTCTCACTGAGATTTCTTTCTGCCTTTTCACACTTTCTTGGATTCTCAGCGTTGTCTTTGGAATGTGTTCCTCTTTGTCATGGAAGAGGCCTCTGTAATTCTGGAATTCTGGTTAAGCTCATTCCAGCTTATGTGGTTGGCTGACAGCTCCATTTCTCTTAGTGTGTGTGTGTCTGTGTGTGTGTGTGTGTGCGTTTGTGTGCACATTCGCCCTCGCACAAACAAACACACAGCATGAAAGGGAGCTCACTGTCTTTGTTAGCTAGTTATATATTGTGTTTTCAATAGTGTTTGTGTTGTACTGAGTTCATTGAGTGTGTAATGTATCCACTTTCAGGGGGCATTTAGACCTTCAGGCATCGATAACATGGGTGGAAGCTTCCTTTAGACCCATGTTTATTGCATTGTTATGGTACTGTTATGCTCTCCATAATGTGTGTTTTAAACTCCAGTTTTTCAGGGTGTATTTTATTCTACAGTATATACATAATTCTCTGATAGGTATTGTACTTTAGGTATATAATAATTATAGCACCGTTTTGAAGACTTTCTTTTTCTCTCTTTTTCATCACTCCCTTAACCCCACTTCCTCCCTCTCTATCCCAGCTCTACTTCTCCATCCGTGATTCTGCTGATTCCTACATTAGTACGCCCTCGAGGCACCCAGGCATATTCTACATCCACAATTACGGTAATTTAACACATGCTACTGCGTCTCAACTCACACAGTGCAAAGCCTTTACATGTCTCTGTTGAGAACTGTCTGTGATGACCACCCAGGGTACATTTCTGTGAGGAGCTTATCGAGGAAGCTATACCCACAGCATTTGGACATTTCTTTGAGTTTCCCAGAATCTGTCTCTCTCACTTTCTCTGTGATACCTTTGCTCTCTGTTACTGATAATGTTTGTATATTTAAGCAAACATTTTTCACGGGTTTCCATTAAAATATTGAGAAGAACATCATAGAATTCCATATGGAATTGTACAGCACTAAACATTTGGGCCTGATCATCTGGAATCAGGGGAAATAGGAGAAACGCACTGTAAAAATGTTGTTATTCTTTATGGGCCACTTAAGTCTAAAATAATTGCTGTGACAATTTACCTTTAAATAACTTTTACATTATTATTTAATAGAATTTGGGATATACACTTGCAACGACAATGTGTCATGCTCACAGATCTCTGCAATACATGCCCAGACATCCCAGTTTGATCTCAATAGAACAAGTGTCTATAATCACATGGACTTCCAACAAATGGAACAAATAGAAGCTGAGTCTGACCCCAGACCCAGAGCTACAAGGGATGCCATGAAGAGGCTGCTTCTTGTAGAAAGACTACAAGGCAATAGAAAGGCAATAATGTTATTTCCCTTGTCTGCCAGCAGCATCGCTTCTTGTATTCCACTGCTGGTTTGCTTCTAAACAGTATCGGGCCTGGTTAGTTCATGAATGGGAGACCAATGCTGCTGGAAGTGGTTTTGGAGGGCCAGCAGAGGGCACTCTTCCCCCTTGTCTACACATATTTCCCAATGCCCCAGGGCGGTGAAGGAGTCATCTGGCCTGCGTAGGATGCTGTCTTTTGGATGGGATGTTAAACAGGTGTGCTGACTCTCTGTGGTCACTAAAGATCCCATGGCACTATTTGTAAGAGTACGAGTGTTAACCCCGGTGTCCTGGACTAATTTTCAATCTGGCCTTAATATCATCATGGCAAACTAATCATCCCCAGCTTACAATTGTCTCTTTCATCTCCTTCCCTCCCTCTACTTCTCCCCAGGCTGTTGCAGCAAATGAGAAGCTGTTCTCAGTCAACTTGCCTGGTAAAATAAAAGTAAACAAAAATTGAATAATTTAGTGTAGTATTTAATGTTATTTCTTAATTTTAACTATAACAACTAGAACTTGACCAGTTTTCAAATTGTATGTACACATAGCAAATGTATAAAAGCTTATCCTAAGTACAGGCATTAACCCAAGTACAGGGTCATGTTCAGTGTGTGTTTCTTGATCAGCTTTTACAATAGCCCTAATAGCAACTAAACACAAGACACTAGGCATAATACATGCTTTTGTAATCCTAAATCGTGCCACAGCCACATTAAATAGGCAGCCAGAAACGATACAAAAGTTAGTGATATGAATGATAAAGAATAAGATTTAGCAACAATAAGGATTAAAAGAAGTTAATAGTAATGCCAGAGTTAGTTTAGTGGTCTAAGCTCCAAACTCACGCATGTCCCCTGGTGAAGGGCGGTTTAATACCACGGCTCAGAACATTGCCCAGAGATAGAGAATGTGCTCTGTACATGTCTGGAGCAGCTGATGGGCCCAAAGCTATGTTCACTGCTGGTCTTGGACTGAGATCGCTGTCAGATTGGCTGGAGTGGCTGCAGGGGTCTCTGTGGGAGAGAGTTGGTAGATGAGCAATGTTAGGAGAGAGAAATACTTTTTTTCCCAGATTAAAATTGATCATGCAGATGGATGAAAGTGATAAAGTAAAGCAACTGGACACTTGTTGTTTTAGAAATATATTGGCAAGAGGTATGTTAACAAACACCTGGTGAGGTAGGTAACAATGCATGCTAACTAGAGAGTACAGATGAGCCATTTCAGGGTAACGCGCCAATAAGAGCCTTCAATAGGTGGAATGTCAACTTTAGGTAAGCTATGACCAGATTGAGGCATCATTCAATAGTTAGGTCAAACCTGATTTTATTCACAGCAGGCAATGACCATGTCTATTATGTTGTGTCAAGCATCATTTTTATATACAATACCAGGAATTAGTAATCCCAATATTGAAATGAAAAAGTAATCAACCAACTGGGATTCTATAAATATTATAGAAACAAATAAGTGTACTTTTCTGGTGTTTTTGTCTTTTTGTTTATACATGTGGCTGCAAGAACTTCAGAGTCAGACTGCTCATTCCACTACAAAAGGCATTGCAACACAGTTTTCAGACCTCAGTAACAGCAGGGCGTGTCTGTGTGGAAAGTGTCCCTTGTTACCTTTCAAAGGTAATGGCCGACAATTAAAATTCTAACCAAATTAGAATATAAAATCTAAATTAAAAACACTAAGTCTTTTCAACTCCCCGCTGTCCTAAACGCTCAAGAATTTCTGTACCCTGCCTTTAGCTGTTTCTATGCTACTTGCATTTCCAGCTAATTAAAGATGCCGTCAAACATTTTTGGCTGCTGGTTGTAATGGTGGTACTGTGAATTATCAAAGGGTCCCCAAAAATGGTGTACTATGTATACACACCACGTGAACACACACTCACTCTGTCTCAAACGCTCTCTGGGACGCGTCAGTGGGTTTTATCTTGTTTCAGTCTAAGAGCTGTCTGCATTGCTACTCTAAAGTGGTGCCAGCACCAGTGAAAGGTTTTGATGGGACACAGTAAGGTTTTGTTCAGTCAGATCCTCTACTTTGTCAATGGTGAGTTAGTGACGGAGGTATAAATGACAGGCTTGCAGGCATGCACGCACACATATCAAAGCTTTGGGTCATTGAGCCTGCCAGATCTACAGAGCTCTTCTGTCAAAGCCATCCATTCACAACTCATGCAGTTAGTGTTCCTCAGTATCGGAGGCGTACTGGATGATAAGACGAGAGGGGCATACAAGGAGCCACTTCTGTGGATAACAGCCTTTGTTGTTTGTCAAAGTCGTTGGGTGTTTGTGTGGGAGTGACCTTTCTCAAGTGGTTTCTATCAGTGTTTAATCAGTCAATTAGCCATTCACAATACACCGTCAGATGACATAGGTCTATTTTCAGTGCTGTGATAATCTCATTTAGCTGTCTTTTTTCCTCTTCTTGAAATTCCAAGTCTTTTTTCCATAGCCAGTTCATATCTACTACTGTTGTCACTTTACAGCGATTCTCATTTCTTTGTAAACCTCAAGTCTTTGTTCTCCATGAGATCTTTAGGGAAAACGTCTGTTTCTAATGCCGACACACAGCCCATGCTGGCCATTCTCAACCCGCCTTTCTCCTTCCACATCTACACACATTTTCTCTGTCTGTTTACCATCACACCCGCCATCGGGTCTTGTTTCCCGGCTTTAGTTCTGTGCAGTTGGTCTGCAACGTTGACGACTCAGTTAGGGTGGGCATGTTGGTTAAGATGCCCAGGGTGCCGAGGCTGGATGTGGCAAGAGCCTATGCAGCTTCTTTTTAATTCCTGAACGCCCAAAACACACTGACACACAGAAGTCTATATGTGAACCTCTTTGAGGTTTCATGGAACATTCAACTAAGATTTAATGGTTCAATTAAAGGGATCCTTCTGGTCTGTTAATCAGACCTCTGTGCCTCAGAGAGGAATTCACCCAGAAGCCCCACACAAATGTTGGGCAGGGCTGAATGGGAAATGTGTACATATTGCTTTTACACAGATCATTTGGCTGGCAGTTGTCTACTATAAAGGATAGTTGGTATACACTCCTTAACATCATGAAAAATCTGCAGTGTGTGATCCTAAAATTCTCCCAAGATCCTATTGACATTCTGGTTTCTTCAAGGTACATGCAACAGTAGGCAATTTAATGAGTGAGAGCGATTCACATTTTGCTAAAGTTTGTCCCTATGAACCAAAAGAAACTGGCACCCTAAAGGCTCTGACTTCACCACCACACTTCCTGTTTATGAATTAGTAAGCATTCTGTTCATACTATGCCATGTTGTAAACCAGATCCAGAGGGTTTTTGTTCTCATCAAACTAAGACTGTTTAATTGTGACAGGGACATGGTCCGTGACGCAAACAACCCTTTCGTTTTTTACTAAGAGTGACCAGAGACAGAGCAGTTTAACCGTTTTCAGCAGTGACCCACGCACACCCATATCACAACTTTTAGCTCTCCAAATGAAAAATAAGTGTTACACTCGAGCCACAAACCCAGAGCCAGAATGACTTGGCCTCGACCCTTTAGTCTTTCCTAACCCATTATGGGATGTCCTGGTCTGTGGGTTGAATGTGACCAAAAAGAGAAGGATTTGTGAGTCGAACACATCTGTCCTGCTTCCACTCAGCTCACTTTCCCTTATCCTCCTTTCTCTTACTCCTTCTTACATAGGTTTTTTTCGTCTTCATTCAATCTTTTCTCATGAAGGAGGTCGTGGTTTGAGAAAACACAGATGCCACAAAAGGAGAAAGTGGAAGGCAATCTCCTTTCCTTGCATCCATTATCTCTATTGGTCACTGCTTATTTCCCGTGTTTCTCTTTCTGTCTAATTGTTCTTTTTCTGTGATTTTTTCTGTATCAGTCTCTCTCACCCCATAGGGCCATCTCATCTCTGGATCCACTAATGTGGAACCCTTTCCCACTGATGTGGAACTCTTTTCCACACCTACCGTATGTTCCTCGCTCCTATTTTGTGGATCACTGATATGGACAAGAGCAACATGCACTCCTATCTACTAATCAGCATGTGAAATCAAATTGGGCGAATCCAGCATATCCAAATGTTGTTGTGCTGAGGAAAGTCCTGTGACCAGTATTTGTAATGGTATTTGCCAGATCCCTTTGGGCTGTTTATTTTATTAGCAATTTAACTGTTTTCTAGATATCGCCTGCTCAAAAAGTGATAAGAACACATGGTAAGCGGTTCATTGTTTTATGAGGCCATTTTTTATAAATGGCCTCGTTTCATTTCAAGACACACATATTGATATGAAGAAAGGACCTTTGTTTAGCTGCCAGTACAATTCTATACACTGAATGGAAGTACAGTAGACCAACATATATATCTATTGTACTGTTGTAGGTTACAATGTGTGCAGGAAATCCTTCATGATAGTAGGCATTGTCATAATGGTTGTCCATTGTGTTGAAGGGATGAGACAAATGCGAGGTTGAATGCAAAGTAAACAGTATTTTAATAATAATACTAAACAACAAAAACTGAATAAAAAAGCAAAACTGCCTCATGGGCAAAACACTGACACACAGACTGTCAAGGAAACAACGAGCGACAGCTGACAACATGAAACACCAAACCTAAATATATTGGATAATAAGACGATTGAATTCAGCTTCTAATAATTGAAGGAGATCTATTGGTTAACTAAGTCATGTGAAAAAAGGTAATGTAAACAAAAACTGTGAAAACCAGAATATAAACAGTTCACACAGGACAGAAACCATAATAATAGCACATACAGGGGAGCAAGTAAAGACATGTCCGGTCCCAAATAAGGGGAACTGTGACACATTGCGCTCATGTGAATTGTGTTGATGTGTGTTCCCCTACTTTGCTGATTTCAGACCACAATCCATACTTTTCATTCAACTGTGTTTTTTGTTTTTAATGTTATCATGTTAGTCTTCTTAATCAGAGGAACCTTTTGTTGTGAGACTGTATATTGTCCTACTATTTAGCATTGGTCCTTGATGGTAATCAAACACATAAACATTGAAAGCAGAATATGTAGACCTTATAGAAAATTCTATTGGCTCTCTTCTGTAAAATAAGGTGAATCCACATCAGTATTTTAATGTGGGAAGGTGTTTTGTGTGTTAGCACCCTGGCTGTAAAATAGTTCTGCCATGAGGTTGTTGAGCTGTTGTAGCTCTGCTTCACTTTACTGCAATTACCTCCCAGCACATAGAGAAATGTCTTTCTGTTTGTATGTTTATCCAGAGAACTGTCACTCACATTGCTTTCAAATTGGATGTTTGTGTTTGTTGTTGTGTTGGCTGGAAATGGAATTCTAATGTAAAAAATACTTTCTGTAATTTAAGACCACCTGTTTTCATACTGTATATACTGCATTTCAGAGAGCTGGCTGGGGTATGAATCGATGTGATTCCTACCCCATTCTCTGGACTGACATCACTCTCTGGCCTGACATCACTCTCTGGCCTGACATCACTCTCTGTCCTGACATCACTCTCTGGCCTGACATCACTCTCTGTCCTGACATCACTCTCTGTCCTGACATCACTCTCTGTCCTGACATCACTCTCTGTCCTGACATCACTCTCTGGCCTGACATCACTCTCTGGCCTGACATCACTCTCTGTCCTGACATCACTCTTGGTCCTGACATCATACATTTCAACTAAGATGTTATGCAAGGATCAAGCTTTGTATGTATTAAGGATTGTGCTTTGGATTTGATTATTCCAGGAAAATAGCAACCGTATATCTCAGAGGTTCCCCCATATTATTTAAAGTTAGGCATGATGTTACTGAGGTTAAGGTTAGGGTTAAGTTAGGGTTAACATTACAAAAAACTGACAATCGCATGTCTGCATCACGCTGCAATGGAAAACAAAACACACACAAAGTTTCTGTCTGGATTTGAACCCGCGAACAATGGCATAAAATTCGCAAATGTATACGCCCATCCACCATCCCCATCCACGACTTTAGCAAAATCTACACTACTTACATGGTACACCATGATCTTCATATGTTCATATTTAACGTTATTCGGTTGTTAAATTTAGTTCCCTCACAACTATTTTTTTGCGATTTTTTACTCGAAAATAGACCACATATCACAAGAAATAAGATGCAATGAACATGCTATATATTTTGGATCATAGTAAGTTCATGTCAGAGCCCCCAAACTGTCTACTGTATGTCTGTACATTTACCAGTCAAGAGAATTTATTCTTTGTTTTTCTACCCATGCATTTCTCCCCTTCCAAATTACTCCCCTTTAAACTCGTCTCAGGTGTGGGATGGCCAAAGAATGCAACAACTTCGATGACTGCCTCATACAGAGGTCCCCTGCATCTGTCTTTCTATCCATATGGGCATCCAGTGAACTGCCTTTCTGTCAGTATCTTTCTCTCTCTCTGTCCGGACATTTGACCATATACAGTACGTGCTTCTCAGACCATCTATCTCTTGTCTATCTGCACTGTAAAAAATGACTGTGAAATCTACAGTTATTTACTGTAGATTTCACAGTAACGTTACTGTATACTATTTTTACAGTAGAATATTGTAAAGTTTACAGTAAGACCTTAAAAATCACAGTAGTCCAAGCATTACAGTTGAAATCACAGTAGTCAAAGCATTACTGTATAAAATCACAATTTAGCCACTATAGTACTGTAAATAGTAAAGTAAACTACTGTAATTTTATCATATCTTTCTTTTTACTCATTTCACATGGACAGCCTAAGATTATTGTTGTTCAGAATTTATTACCGGAATATAATATCAATACTCAATGGTGAGCTTTAAGTAAAAGTGTAATATTAATAAATTAAAATGTGTTATGTAACTTGTACTCATGATGCACCTGCTGCATGAGCTTTCTATTCCATATATTAATGAAATATTTCAATAATTTTTTTAAAGAATTCGCATAAGATTCCAATAATATTTTTTGTTTGTTTGTTTTGTGAATGTAAATGGGTGTTTGGGTGTAAATGGTTGTTAACAGGGCAATAAAATATTTGATAAGCATTATCTTAAACTTCTCCAAAGTCTCCCCTGACATGGTCTAACAATATAGGCTTCATAAATGCATAATTTTTTAAGATATCATCCTCAGATTTGAAATGAAGCATGACCATTGGTTATAAGTTGCAATAGTATATTCACGTAATTATGTATATTAATATTAAAATATTAATATTTTTATACATTTTATAAATATATTCTTAATATTTGTTGTTTTTATTTTTTATCTCATATATTTCAATATTATTAACATCTGATAAATTTTGAGTTTTGAACTTGAGCCAAAACTCTCAAGCTTTCTAAATATATGTTGGTTTACTTGGTTATGTGTCTATTCAGAATTACTTTTTATTTTGGGTAGGCTACTATGTCATGTGCATTTACTTGCCAAAATTGGGGCTGTCTGGTTAACTCATAAAAACGTACCATGGTATTTTTAGTTTACAAAAATCAGTGTCATATATTTTTTTCTTCGGAAGCAGGAGAGATAAACGTGCAGGTTTCCAGAGCTGTTTCTGAGCAACAGGGCGAAATCAAAGCGCCGGCAGAGTGGGCAGGGTTTACCTAGTCTAGAAAGCTCTAGAATCTGTGGGGAAAAAGCGCGAAATATCTGAATTTCATGTCATTACATGTCATTGTGTGTGTCTGTCGAAGCTGGCCTCTCTGATCATCACAACATCATGTGTTCCCAGTAAACAGGCTGAGAAGTCATGTAAAGACCAAAGAAACATACGTTCTAATAAACTGGGCTTTATGTAAAGGCGACTACAATGTAAGACTTGTTTGAAAATGTGTTTTGTGTCTTGGCCATTACACAGGCACGTCAGCAACTAATGTGCCTAACATCGTAATTACACCTATTCACTAACAAGTGCATGATTGTTTAAAACAAGCACACTAAATACAGCTTTATTGACACTGCCAGAGTCTTAAAAATAGGCCTTACATTTCGCTTCCTTAAAAGTAGTGCACAACTTAATGTGAGGGTGTCATGTGAGATAGGGTTTCCCTCCAGGGCCAGGGACGGATGTTTCAGGGTTACCGGGACAAATTGGAAGATGGTCTGGCTGGCTAACTGCAGTGTAATCAAGAAGGTTATGCCTCTTGTCGGTTAGTCTGTGGTCACATGGTTTTCCTCCCTCTCCGACTTTAATTCTGCATGCTTCTCCTTATCCTCAAAGCATAGCACAAGAAACCTGGAAGCAGCCAATTCTTCATGTTTTTTGTGATCGTGAGTGTTCCTACATGCCTTGCATGTGTGCCAATGACAGGTCAACCAGACACTTAATGACTTGTGCTGGAAGTGAGTCTACATGAGAATACCTAAATCTTCCAGTGTTAGCTGCATAGCATCTGGTTCTTTATCACACCGGGAAGTGGAGAGGCAGGACAGATGGTTATTATACTACATTTTACCTAAGGCACAATCCTATAATTACCAGTTGATGCCACCTATTAGCACTAAGTATAGGTGTTCTTCATAAAAGAGTATTTATGACATTATGCACCCTGTTCGTGAGTGTTTGCTCTGTTCAATTCTGTAAGTGCAGCTGCAGGCCATTGGCTCCGGAAGACTTCCACGTGTATCTTCTTCAGCTCAGCCCATGTAATTACAGCGCTCTTTCCATATGTAGCCATGTAATGATTACTGTGTTTCAAGGCACAAGAAAGCAGCAACGCATCATCGAGGTCAGAGGCTTCTCTGAAGTATTGCAATTTCATTATTCCCTATTCCCATTGGGAATCACAATTGGAATTGTCACTAATTATAGGTGATGAGGGAACGGTGCAATACGTGATAGTGTCCCTCTTTCCTACACACACCCAGCCATAGTTCAAATAATTGTCTTTCTTTTCTGGTTACTGTACCACCAGGGGTTTTAACCCAGTGATTGTGAAACAATGCCCTAGGCTCTCATCAGCCCGAACTCCACCTGCAACCAAACAACTATATGGACAAATTAAGCATTGTGAAGAATGCAACCAAATCTTTTTTTAACGTACAGTTTGCATGTGCATGGTCCCATAGCCACATTGTTTACTTTCTATATGAGCAAACCAATTGTTCCTGACACATAGACAAAAGTTGTTTCACTATATGTGCATGTGTCATTTATCTGTCAGAGGCTATTATCTACGCTACCCTGGATAGCAGCCATCTGGGAGCATGGAGTCACGTCGTATCAGGACTTTTATGTATGACGTGGCAGACACTGAACTGAGTTTGATTTATCTATGTATAAATGGACTATTTCATTTTATATAGGTAAAGGTGGTGTTATGGGTTGGCATGCCACTTTCTGGACACCATGTATGGTAGCCGATAAACTTGGGAATGCACCTTTTATGCACGGGTGTACTTCACTGGGTGATTACCTCTACACCTGTTGGAGTTTAGTAATCAGTGCAGCTATATAGCTTTTGGTGTCCGAGAAAGTGGCATGCGTCATTGAGTGTTTACTCCTGTCAATATGGGTCTTAAGCCCCATTTGTGTTGAACCTCAGCTACTTTGGGAATCTTTGACAACGGCATATATCTGGACCATAGACTGTAATAAATATGGACGTAGTAACAATGACGTCACCCAATTTTGAAGCTCATTCTGGGCGGAGACGATCGTCGCCATCTTGATAGCGCGTCACTCGACGTCACTCTCGGATAACCAAAAATGGTCAAAGAGGTGGAGCGTGGGTGGAACTGAGGTACCTGATTGCCATCATAGATATCCATAATAAAGGCTAGATGACTAAGAGCGGAGTCTCTAACGTCATCAACGGTGGCCATCTTGTCACAGGCAAGCTTTCTGGTGTGCTCCATGGTACCTGATGTACGGTGAGTGATCACAAATACTCTTATCTCGCGGAAATCTTAACTGATTTACAAACGGTTTGGTTTCTTACAAATGTTAATTACGTGACTATAATTCTGGATGCTTTATAAATAATATGCAATTTTTTCAAAAAGTATGCAGTGTCATAACTATATCTCTGACATTTTTAACAAACCAAACTGTTTGAAAATTGGTAGAAAATTTAGCAAGTTATGGTTATTTGAAAATACATGCACCATTAACACACAATGTTATGAGTAAGCGAGCTGCCTGTGGCAAATGGCCGCCAGGTGCAGACGTCGACCTCCATTGGCCAGCAGCACGGATGGGAAATCTAGCCTTTATTATGGATATCTATGGTTGCCATGCCCACCGAACTGCAACATTACCAAGTTAGTAAGAAGCTAAGCTAAATGCTACCAGATGCTATTTAGCATTGCTAGCATTTTCTAGTCGGCAGTTGCCAATCACCACAACGTTATGTGTAATGTGTAATTTTGTGAGAAAATCTTTGAAAGATGATGGAACCCTCAGGTTATATTTATGTTCATGATAAAAATGTGTAATTCATGTGTAATATTCCAATAAATAAACATAACTCAAGTCTGTCAATAATTTCATAAACATAATATAATAATTGTTAGTTTATTAGACTTGAGATGTAAAAATCTCAAGTCTAATAAAATTTCCTGTAGGGCTGGGCGATATCGAGGTGTCAGTATATTTGAGTTTGGTTTTGAGTAAGATATGAAAAATGCATTTATCATACAAATGTGTTTCTGCGCCTGTACACTTAAAAAACAAGAGCCAGCCTTTGTGCTTTCTCTTCTGTAGAGCTCCCTTCCCCACAGCGGTCCTTGGTCTGGGTTAAACGCATGTAAAAACAAACATCTCCAATCAGTGCTCAACAGCCTTGCCCATCTAAACTAGGTAGCTTAACTAGGCAGTCAATGTCATAATGGTTAACAGGGAAGCATAAAGATGATATACTTTAGATTAACTATTCTTTTTTAATAGATCAAATGCTTAACGTATGATTTTCTTGTGCATGCATAACTGCATTAAAACGATTGCGTCCAGGTACAGCAATAGCCTACTCACACAACTAAACTTTTCCAGCATCTGAGACACGATCACGCATTAGAACAGAAGTGTACTGTGAACGAGAATTCAAACAGCTGTTGCCTCCAGCAGACACTTTCAGCAAACTGCTGCAGTAGCATACATTTTTACCTGATTGTTTTTTAATAATCTCAGAGTTGCAAAATTAGAGCAAATCTTAAATGTAAAGATGTAAATGTAGGCACAAATAATATGGTAGCATAATGTACATGTTCAAATACGTTACATCACATAAATCAGATATGTGATTGAGCATTATTCTTTTCCGGAAATACATTTGGATTAAATTCATAGAAATCAACATTGCTAAACATCAGTTGTCAGGAGTTACGGTCTTGGTGAATGTAGGCTCTTGACGTATTGATTGGGCATCAGGGCGTGATAAATGAAAAGAAAGTTCAGAATCCCAGGCTGGTGAGGTGAGGTACTCCAAGGTTGTGTCTCCTGGGTGGGTGCAGAGAAAACAGGCTGTGTGTACATATTTACACAGGACAAGTAATTCATGGCCAAGCAAAACACTGAAAGTCCACAATATGGAGATGATGGCAGTGCATCTTTCTCCAATAGGCATCGAGAGATTAAACGTCGATGTTTGACATTGTCACAATATGGATGGTCTTTTATGTTTCGTGGCATGTTTGTGTTGTATTGTTTTATTGTTTAATGTGTCTGTGTTTGTATTTTGTTAGGTGCCGACCTCTGAGCGCTGAATGAGCGGTAGGCATTTGGTTACTCATTACGCACGACTGGTGCGCTAGCTAACCATCCACACCGGTGCGTAATGAGTAATCAAGATGCCTATTTAATCCAAGCGTTCCAGAGGTTCGGCGCGCGTTATTGTTAGTGTTCTACTTCTGTCTTGAGGAGAGTGAGATGTTGAGAGGCGAGTTTCCATCCTGCTGTCTGTGCTGATTGTTTGTAATGTACATATTTGATGTATTCATATGTATGTTGTCATTGTCAGAACCAGGCGTACGGTACATGTAACAAATGTGTCTATGCCACGGTTAAGAGCATAGTGGTTATGTGTAGACGTTGTGCAGTTCCAATGATTTATGTCATCAGATGTTTCAGTGCCGTCTATTCTCAACACTCCAGTTCATTAAACATCACGAACGCTCCTCCCTGCTCTGGTCTCCGTTCCTCTCCTCTACACACCCTAAACCTGTGACAGATATGCATTTTTTGTCATAGCTTGGCTGGTCTCTACTTAAGTAGTCATTGTTATGCCGATTTCTATTACAGTTTTTCCCGATTGCTAAAACACTAAAAGTGAATGCTCAGACCAAAGCATCGAAACCGTAACGTTTGCAGGCATTTGGTACACTCAGGCTCCAAATGAGTAAACACATTATCGGCATGGCACCGCAAACAATTCTGTAACACACGGTGCAAAACACTACACACATCGTGCATGTGTTACACACATTGGCCAATGATGAAACATTCTGCAGTCAGCACGTCCATTCAATAGTTAAAACACACACGACATTAGCAACACCCCCGCACACACAGTAAAACACTTAACCTGTAACTGAACACCAATCAGTCACTATACATATAATTCAGGTATGAGCACCTGTCGTGAGACAATCGTGAATATGGAGGCTGAAGGACCAAGGGGAAGGAGAAGATGAGGAAGAGGGAAGAGGGAGAGGAGAACAAGGAAGAGACAGGGAAGAGGGAGAGGAGGAAGAGACTCTAAAAACAAACACAGGTAAAAACAAGACATCGGGACTGAAAAATCATCGGCCAAAGGGCCATCGAGAACGTCGTCGGGCAGTGCAGGGGCAACATCACCATGTGCACCACAATTAGTGGTCAGGGGGTCCTCCATCACCATGCCAGCCTGGGTCCCTATACAACACTGCACACATACTGACATTTCTGCATGCACTACATGCCGCGGTCACATAGGACTGACCAAGGCAGCCCATGTTCGTTGTCATCTGGGATAATGTCAGTTTCCACCGGGCTGCTCTGGTTCGGGACTGGTTCGCCAACCACAACCATTTCATGGTGCTGTACCTGCCCCCTTATTCCTTGTTCCTCACCCTGATAGAGGAATTATTTTCGGCATGGCAGTGGAAGGTCTATGACCACCTACCTTATGCATGCATGCCGCTCCTGCGAGCAATGGAGGAGGCATGTGGAGACATCGAGGTGGGGTCGATACACGTGTGGATACGCCATGCCCGGCGATATTTTCTCCGTTGCCTGGCGAGGGAGAACATTGCCTGTGATGTGGACAAGGTGACGTGGCCCGACCCCAATCGACGGAGTGATCCTTGACTTGTAATGGGAGTTGTTGTGCTACCTGTACAATGTATCACTGTGGCTTGGTTGCGGGAATAAAAACGGTTTAAAAACTACAAATGACAGAAGTGTCTTGAGTAAAGTTGACCAGTGTGTTGTGTCTGTTTGACTGTTTATTGTTCATGTGCATGTGTGTTTCCTATCGATCTGAAGAGGGATCAAATTTTGCATTTTGTGTGTTAGCAAGTGGAAAAAACTGTAAACATCCCACGTTTAAAGGGTAGTAAATACGCAAAATAATGAAAATAGTCATTTAATCTTGAAATCACGAGCAGCCGAGAGCCTAGACACCATTTGAGGTGGCGCTGTCACACATCGAATTGTCCTCTCTGCCCTAACAGTGGAACCTCATGGAATTTTCCAACTACATGCAAATTCATTTTGTACAAACACATTATTATAACCCTAAATACTAACAAGTCTCTATTAAAATGTACATAACAAACAAAGCACAATAATTACACTAACAACCAGAAGCGTCATGCACCTATTTTTTTAAGGGGGCACAGTGTGCACAACACACGGAATCAGGTGCCCACAAATACTGATATTAAAAGGAAAATCCACTTGGCTCAAAAATGTGAGGGGGCACTTGTCCCCTCAATTTCAATGGGCATGACGCCCCTGCTAACAACCAAAGTAATGAAATCATTTAAAACCACGTGCAGTCGGAAGACCTCCAACTGCATGTGGTATTAAATTATTTTTCATTGCTTCGGTTGTTAGTGTAAATGCCTCCACACACCTCCTGAGAAAGCGGCTGTCGCACGCCGGCTCGCCCACTTTAACTAACCATATCCATAACTGAGGAACCTCGTTAATGGAAATTTGCAAACTTAACCTCATTTTGTTTAAAATATATTATACCATAAATACACCATTAACTTAGCATTGTTAAAGCAGCTTGGTGTTGCTGGCCATGTTTGATCTTTCATGATCTTTACAGTCTAAGATGAGCTCATACTTTGGCACTTCCTAACATATTAATATATTAGAATTTCACTTTCCAAAAAAAATGGAGAACAGACTTATTGTATTATCTGTTAATACAATGAACCCAACAGCAAGACATATTATTAGATAATTTACAACAATAATATGGTAAAAGCACAAACTCCACAGATAAGCACGAGGTTAGTCAAGTTCAGTGACTGAAATTAGCTAAACCGCTAGCAGTGACCACATTTTAGAGCGCTAGCACCACATCTGTCACTCATTAGGTTTGTGCCCCCTAATTATAAAACTATTATAATCTAAACGGATGAGTTATGAAAAAATGCCCCCCCCCCCCC
>JACXGM010004724.1:16393-37273 GCA_016801145.1 Umbra pygmaea
TGATGATGATAATGATAAAAAGCATGTTTGCAATACGTCTGCATCGCGTTGGAATAGAAAACAGAATACATGTAAAGATCCTTAACTTCTAAATCCGTGGCAGTGTCACGGAATTTTCGGACATTCCGTGGGACTGCCACGGACTTTGAAGTTAAGTGTCCGTGGTAGTATCACGGATTTCTAGGAGATCACGTTGGGATTAACTATTCCGCATAATTTCTTGACAGAAATTTTAGAAATTTTGGGAGGTCTGCATGGTGTATTGAGCTAAGTTGCTGCATTGCAGGACAGTCTATGTCAAGATAGACATGGGTTCAAGCCTGACTATGGGTTCTCTAACTTTCCCTGGGCCTCCTGTACGAGGCAGCGCAAATAGGCACAGTGCTGCCCGGGATTTGGGTTAGATAACTCAGATTATCTATCCTGCCACGTTGCTCTCCAGTGACTCCTTGTGTCCAGATCGAGCGTTTGTAAATTCAATCGCAAAGGTATAATTGGTGAATGTAATCATCCCGTGCATGATCCGACTAAAGGCTACCATATTGGATTCGCAGTGAGAAAAGAATTGGCGGCTAGGGCGACGTGGTTAGATGAACCCTGTGTGCACCCTTCGCCATCCCACAGATCTATGCAGGGAGATGCGGAGCTGCCAATAAGGAACAATTAGAGGGAATTATGAGGGGAGAAAAATAAAAAAGAAAGTTTAGAATATCTGCAATGTTCTGGAGATAGAAAAATGCTGCTCTTGAGATATGTTTTACATGTTCGTCAAAAGGGAAATAAGGGTCTAGTGTAACAGTGAGGTCTTTTACATTTTTTCCTAATATGACTATTGGCCCTTTTCCACCGTAGGAACTTTCCCCAGGAACTAGGGACTTGGTACTTTGATCGGGGTTGGTACTTTGAAAACACGCAAAGCGCCCAGGAACGAAATAAAGTTCTGGGTAGATGTTTACCCCTGTTAGAAGTACCTCCTGGAAGGGTAGTACTTTTGAAAGTTCCTGTACTTTAGGGGGTTGGACTTGGTTGGTGAACGTAGCTTTTCAATTGGTTAAATCCACTGTGAATTATTGTTTAAATGCCACGGCCTACCTGAGCATTGTTTCTGACCATGTACATCCCTTTATGGCCACCATGTACCCATCCTCTGACGGCTACTTCCAGCAGGATAATGCACCATGTCACAAAGCTCTAATCATTTCAAATTGGTTTCTTGAACATAACAATGAGTTCACTGTACTAAAATGGCCCCCACAGTCACCAGATCTCAACCCAATAGAGCATCTTTGGGATGTGGTGGAACGGGAGCTTCGTGCCCTGGATGTGCATCCCACAAATCTCCATCAACTGCAAGATCCTATCCTATCAACATACATATATCAATAGTGGCCAACATTTCTAAAGAATGCTTTCAGCACCTTGTTGAATCAATGCCACATAGAATTAAGGCTTTCCAGTACTATTATACAGAGTTATCTATCTTACTATCTAACATGCTGACAGTGAAAAAAACTATTCAATTTAATTTCTGTAGGTTTACCATAAAACATTTGAATCAGCCCTTCAGAAATGCATCAATGCATTCCTCAGTAATAAGAAACCCATTTAAAGGGAAATATGCTGCAATCCTTTATATTTCTGAAAGGAGAGATAACACTAATGATGTTATATTAATGTTGTTTGTCATGATCTTCCAAGGCAATCCTTGTGTAAGATTTAATACAGTTCACCATGCAACAATCTTTGGCACCAACTATTTCAAATACAAATTCAGTCAGTATATTTGCTGTCAACAAATACGACTTATCCCCTATCAACTCACATCTTTGTACAAATCTAATTTAATTCAAAATAAATAAAAGAAGAAAAACAAAAATGACAGAATTGTTTATTTTCAAACCGATCTTTTAAACCACTTTAGGGAACAGTTCCTGTACCTCAGAAGAAACTACAACAAACTGGCAAGCAATTACATTTCCATTCCCAGTCTGAAACTAGAGTTGAAGAGTTGACGAACAGATCTTTCCTTTAGCCAAAAACAAGCTCTTCCCTCAGTCTATTACTGCCAAATCCCCTGAAGATGCTCAAACAGCACAGCTGCTTTATGTCTTTTTTCCACAAAGTAACCCCAGACCAGCAGCATGCGGTTTACAGAGGTCAACACCCAAATGGTAACCGAAATCCAAACTCAGAAACAAAGCCAACTTTAGGTTTGAAGTACATCGGTTCAGTACTTTTGTTGCGTTATTCAAAATCCCTGACATCACAAATACATTTGACAATTTTCTCTAACTTGGCTGATAAACGAGACGTGGGGTCAATTCTTATCACTTAATTAAATAGAAAGAAAAACTTCAATTAAAAAAAATAATGATTTTTACAACCCACTTAGAAATTGAATGGCACAGCAGTAAAGGCAATGCATTGCAGTTTGGCTGCAGATAGGAGTTCAAAACCTTGGGGGTGGAAATTACCTCAGCATCATCCTTGGGTGGTGGGGGTTGGATGTAGGACAGGACTGCTTTGTCACATTGCAGTCTGACGACGGCTTGTGATAGGTTGTTCTTCAAGGTCAACTGTTTTTTTAAGAAAGCAATGCGCTTTCCTGAACAACTTGGCAAGATGTCCATTGACGGACACATCTTGTTCTTCGCTTTGCTTTGAAATAGAACACAGAACATACTGGTACACAATGCTGCTAGAATGTCTGCAACAGGAAGTTATAAGTTATTTAAAATTGTTGCCAATAGAAATAAGGGCACATAACAAGAATTCAGTGCTACAAAACATCTTAAAACATGACTAGTGTGTAGTCTACAATCCCGCCCACACTAATATTTTGGCAAAGATATCTCTCAAATAACTTCCCACTGACTTTATGCATGAAACACAAGAAATCCAAAAAATATATTTTAAAACATACATTTACAATGACAACATACGACCAACTACGCTGTAGAATAAGGACCCTACACAGCATAAAGTACAGTGTTAAATTAACACTCAGAGTTTGTATAGCTCCAGTGGAGCTATATAAACAATGAGAGCGTTAATTTAAAACTTATTGTGTTGATTTAACACTAGACCTTTTGCTGTTTACTGTATACTGTGCTTAACTTTACACTCACACAGATCATCCTTCTACCCAGCTGCTGTTACCTATACTGTGTCACGATCTTAGTGCAATTTTCCACCTTATAAGGTACCAGCACACTAAAAGGCTGCACCGCAAAGAGAGTGGAACGAGATGATAACGGCTGACGTCAGATCAGCTAAGGAGGAGAGCGACCTTTACCACGGACGACCTTCAGAGGGCATCGGCCCACAGAGAGATCTCGAAGGAGAAGTGGAGCAGCAATGTTCAGACTGCTCCTCTAATCAGTAGCAAAGCCCGGGGTGATCCCACTGCACCTCTTCGTCTACTCCACTCGGCTAACTATGTGTGGCTAAATCATTATGCTAATGTTTGCATCTTTCAGAGGACCAGACATGTTGACATCAGAGTTGCTCCTGACACTCATGTTCAAGTTGCTTGTGAGTGCTATGGGAGAACAGAGCTGGTTCTCTAAAGGTATAAACAGTGTTGAGTTTATCGGTGTAACAATGAGTTAATGCACCAAGACATTTTAAACTATTGGTCAGAGGAGCAATAATGTCCTCATCCACATCGTACTTGGCAAATATCAAATTATTACAGAACACATTAGAGTCCACACATTAGCATTGATCATTATAGCAGAATGCTCTTTGGTCGAACTAACATTTAGCTTGACTGGCTAATTCATTACTGTTATGAGAGTGATTAGTTTAGCTGGGAATTAGAGCATCTGTCACAACACAATGCAAATGCGATGCATTTATATACATTAGCAGTTACTATGAACTTAAGCAGGAGTCCAGGATGTGACAAATTCACAACGACAAGCTCCTGGTCACCAGCAGAGACACCTTGAATGTGCATTAGAAGTCAGTTTTACTAAGCAATAGTTACGTTCAACCTTAACACAATCCATTGGGATCTTTTTTTGTCAAGCTTTGACCAAGGTTGTGCTTCAAGAAAAAGTAATTGGGGCAATAGTTAGATTATTATTTTTTTCTTTCCTAAATGACTTTGATCACTTAGCGGAGCGACGAGCCATTACGCAGGGCCCTAATGACTTGCCTCCCCAGGCTATTACAGGAACAAGCCTTGGGATTTATGGGTGTCGGAGTGTGAGTGTCAGTGTGTCTGTAAAGTACATGTTATGGATTAGCATTCTCCACAGGGCTGGAGAGACCAGGAGTGGAGGGGAGCAGTTATGTGTTGGGGTCTAAGAGTGAGGGACGAGGGTTTTAGTACGAAGACAGATAAAATGTAGAAGGAAAAGCACCAGACCACTTCGATACCCTTGTCCGCTGATTGGTTTTGTAGACGTGTACAGACTTCCCAAGCAGATAAAACCGACTATGCAGACGGATGCAACATGCTGAAGATTAACTTGCTGGGGGGTCCACGTGCAGTTGCTGCATTGCAGGATAGTCTACATCACAATGTTTTTGAGTTCGAACCTGACCATGGGTTCTCTGACTTTCCCTGGGCCTCATGCACAAGGCAGCGCAAAACTGGCATAGTGTTGCTCAGGATTTGGGTTCAATGAATCAGATGGTCTCTCCAGCAACTCCTTGTGTTCAATCATGGAAGTATAGTTGGTGAACATAATCATAATCTGACTAAAGGCTTCCGTGCTGTGTGAACAGTGTGAAAATAATTGGCGCCTCTGGCAACATCTGCATGCCCCTCGTCATCCCACAGATCTGTACAATAGTTGCAGAGCTGCCGACAAGGCAGGATTAGAGAGGGAATTCGGAAGGGAGGAAGTTTGTGAAAAAAATCACACACACACAAAAATAAGATAATCTTGCTTCCATTTTAACCAACTAAGCGCATCTCCTTTAAAAATGTAAACAGTAAAGTTCATTGGCAAACTGTTTATTACTCTTGCGAATGAACTTCCAACCAGGCAAATTTACTCTCACATTTTAATTCTTTGTATAGTTCCTTGTAACTCTAACTGGAACAAAGGTGGAGGGAATGTATGCCAATTAAGAGACAAAAAAGACCAGAGGATATAGGAAGGCTTATAAGTGGTCATTGGGACACCTAACCCAAAGCCCTGCTTGGTGAAATAGAGCCATTACTGAATCCACAAAACATTGAATGTGTAGATTGTGCCAAGGCACTTAAGTCTTGATTTATCTATGGTGTCCAAACATTTCTCCAGGGGCCCAAACCTAGACTCTAATAACACAGTCATGTAGTCATAGACTGACTCAAATAACACGGTCATGTTGTTGTAGACTGTCTAATAACACAGTCATATAGTTGTAGACTGTCTAATAACACAGTCATGTAGTCATAGGCTGACTCAAATTACACAGTGATGTTGTTTTAGACTGTCTAATAACACAGTCATGTAGTCATAGACTGACTCAAATAACACAGTTGTGTAGTTGTACACTGTCTAATAACACAGTCATGTAGTCACAGACGGACTCAATTAACACAGTCATGTAGTTTTACACTGTCTAATAACACAGTCATGTAGTCACAGACTAATAACACAGTCATGTAGTCATAGACTGACTCAAATAACACAGTCATGTAGTTGTACACTGTCTAATAACCCAGTCATGTTGTTGTAGACTGTCTAATAACACAGTCATGTAGTCATAGACTGACTCAAATAACACAGTCATGTAGTTGTACACTGTCTAATAACACAGTCATGTAGTCACAGACTGACTCAATTAACACAGTCATGTAGTTTTACACTGTCTAATAACACAGTCATGTAGTCACAGACTAATAACACAGTCATGTAGTCATAGACTGACTCAGATAACACAGTCATGTAGTTGGACACTGTCTAATAACACAGTCATATAGTTGTAGACTGTCTAATAACACAGTCATATAGTTGTACACTGTCTAATGACACAGTCATGTAGTCACAGACTGTCTAATAACACAGTCATGTAGTCATATACTGACTCAAATAACACAGTCATGTAGTTGTACACTGTCTAATAACACAGTCATATAGTTGTAGACTGTCTAATAACACAATCATGTAGTCATAGACTGACTCAAATAACACAGTCATGTAGTTGTACACTGTCTAATTACATAGTCATATAGTTGTAGACTGTCTAATAACACAGTCATGTAGTCCTAGACTGACTCAAATAACACAGTCATGTAGTTGTACACTGTCTAAAAACACAGTCATATAGTTGTAGACTGTCTAACAACACAGTCATGTAGTCATAGACTGACTCAAATAACACAGTCATGTAGTTGTACACTGTCTAATAACACAGTCAAATAGTTGTAGACTGTCTAATAACACAGTCATGTTGTCATAGACTCAAGGGTGTAGGAACACCTTTGATATTGGGGGGGACCCACCATATATTTGTCCAAAAAAATTATTTTTGCTGGGGACCACATTGTCTGTCTGTAACATTGGGGGGACATGTTCCCCCGTCCCCCCTGTTCCTATGTCCTTGTTTCTGTTTATTGATTGAGGAACTTGCATTGTACAGGCAGCAACTCAACCTCCATCATTGGGTTTAATCCATTACAATCATGAATTCATTTTAAAACCTTACACCCTGCAGTGCCACATGCCTCTCCTTTTGTCTAATTCATGGCTGCATCAAGGCTAATAAATTAACAATTGTAGCCTAGATGATATTGCAAACAAAGTAATAGTGGACTTCTATATGACCAGCTATGTTTATCTTGGGCTCTTCTGTATGTGGAACATTTATAAAAGGCACAAACTTTCACATTTTCATCATTAACTCCTTTTAAGACCTTACTTACCTCACACCCTCCACCTCATAGGCGTAAATTTAGGGTGGGACGGTAGGGACATGTCCCCACCAATATTTAGGAAACATGTAATTGTCCCCACCAATAATTGCGATTCTAAAGATATTTTTTTCATTCTGTAACTATTTCTGCTCTACAATTGGTTCACTCTCACAATAGCAGCGTTACTCCTGATTGGCAGGAGAGCGCTGATCACAATGTGTACCAGCCTGTCAGCTAACAGTGGGCAGGTGAGCGTCGAAACCAGTAGTATACAGTCAATGGTCGAAACGAGACTGTGAGAAGATTTAATTGCTATTTGGCAGGCTACTCCTGTAAGCTATACTTTAACATTGAGTGAATAATAAACGATACAATAGAACTATTTTACACTCCTATATTGTTGAAAATGTATAGTATTTCTAACGTTAACGAGCCTTTGCTAGCTCTGGAACACAAATACGGAATTGTCTGCTTGCTAGCAATCGTACATTCATTTGTCTTGTAGTTGCGGTCGAAGCTGTGCTAGCTAGTACCTGAAAACTTGTAAAAAGGATTTGTTAAAATCATCATACCAAACTGCTTATTTTAATGTTTTTTAGATGTTAACAGAATGGCTCCAAAAACGAATTACTGATATAAGGTCCTTCACAAAAAGACAATGTGTAAGTAGTATAAATGTCTAGCTTTACATTGTTAGTTACTACTAGTTTACATAGTTATTAATGATTGGAACTTATTGTACTGTATACTGTGTCATTTATCAGACAAATGAAGTTCTAGTTGATCCAAGCAGCAGTAAAGAGACAGAAAGAGAAACATGGTCACAGGTGAGGTCTTAAATAATCTAGTAGTGATTATGACAGTAAGTGTTGAAATTGATTATGATATTGTTTTTGAGGCACAGTGTGTTCATACTAGGCTAAACTAATGCCATAAAGAAATACTCAGAAGAGTAATTGTGTATATACAGTGGGTGAAATAAGTATGGAACATGTCACAATTTTTCTCAGTAAATATATTTCCAAAAGCGCTGTTGACATGCAATTTTCACCAGATGTTGGTAACAACCCAAGTAATCCATACATACAAAGAACCCCCAAAAAATAAGTTCAGAAATTAAGTTGTGTTATAATGTGAAATGACACAGGCAAAAAGTATTGAACACATGAAGAAAGGGAGGTGCAAAAAGGCATGGGAAGCCAAGACAACAGCTGAAAACCATCAGTAATTAAAGAGGAATCCAGCCCCATGTCAGTAGAAATGAATAGCAGATGGTTTAGTCCCAACTGATGACCTACAAAAAGGTCTCATTGCCAAGGTGTCACAGAAGACGCATCTCATGATGGGTAAAAGGAAAGAGCTGTCTCAAGTCCTTCGCAACCTAATTGTTGCAAAACATAGTTATGGCATTGGTTATAGGCACATTTCTAAGCTTCTGAATGTTCCAGTGAGCACTGTTGGGGCAATAATACAGAAGTGGAAAGATAATCATTTCACCATAAATTTGCCTCGACCAGGTGCTCCTCGCAACATTTCTGACAGAGGAGTCGAAAGAATTATCAGAACAGTTGTGTAACTTTCTGAAAAGTAGGTTTAAAGCATACAAGAAACTTTGTGCCTGCAGACTTGAAGAAACCAATATTCAATTTAGCTAGCTAATATTAGATTAAGAAATAAGTTTAGTTAACCACTGGACTTACCTAATGTTACAGAGCTCTGAATAAACCTGAATATATTTTGACACTTCTGACCTACTGTATGAAATGCAGTATCTTGTGTGTGTGTGTGTGAGTGTGTGTGTGTGTGTGTTTGCACAAACGCTTTCTGCTCATGGTTTTAGCAACAGGCAGGAGCATCGATAGCAAATAGAATGGTAAAACTGTGTCCCCACCAATGTTCAAACCAAACCTACGCTCTTGCTCCACCTGTTACTTAAATCTGCAACTCCTTCATGTGCCACTTCTTCCTCACCTGCCTCTTCCCTGATGGTACCAGCATTCTCCTGATGACACATTATATCATTTTTAAAATGTAAATCTAGGCTTGGTAAATGATAGGTTATGATATTGTCCTGTTTTTGTATAAAATGTGTTTTATACTTACACACGTTAATCTTTGTAAAAAAAAACTTAAGTAACGTTATGTCCTTTGATGATGGTTTTTATTTTTTGTGGGGTGGCATTATGCTTAAATTAGATGACAGAACATTTTACTTTTGCTAAGTTTAACACAGAGAAATCGATTGCCAGCTATGTGGCTGGCTATCTAACGTAACGTTAGTTAGCACCACTCACAAAGCATAACACACGTGCCATTGAAAATGCCATTGTTGATTTAATCGTCATAAGCCTATTATCCATAATTTTATTTTAAAACGCTTTCTAACTTCAACCGCTTGACAGAGATTTACCTCATACAAAGTCGAGTCTTATTCAAGTTCTAAGCTGGTGCGCAACAATGACAGCGCAACGGTAACGTATTTTTACGTTCCTAGTGTAACATTAACTTCTCTCTACCAATCAGATGCTCCGACTATAGGTGAAAATTGAAGACTATGAAGACTATGGAATGGGAAGGGTATCTTCTTTGTCGCGCTTTCAAAATAAACGTTCCAAATGTAGTCTTTGTGTCTGCGGTATAAGCAAATTTTTTGGGTGGGACACATAAAGCATTTTCCAATATTGAGAGGGACATGTCCCCCCCCTCCCCCGTTCCTACGCCAATGCATAGACTGACACAAATAACACAGTAAGTAGTTGTAGACTGACTAAGCTAGGAGAAAGATGGGTTTGGGGCAGTGGAGGGGGGGGACAGACATGGCACACTGAGAATAATTAGACATCCAAAGATTTCTATACATTTATAGCCCACACAGCATATCCCACAAAGGCAGCCTGACCTACAGGATGGACGATGTGGCTGGTAGAATAGGATTACACCTTGTTGGTGTGGAGAAAAAGGGCAGTTACAGAAAGAAGCCATTTGCATTTGACTTGATAACTGATTAAAGTCACAACTACAGAACCACTGTAAGCCTTTAGAAATAATGTACCGAGACCAGGTGACATTGCTGGAGTTCTGGGCCAGCTCTAACCAACATACCTGTGTTTATCCTACAGTAGGAACGGCTCATCAAGAAGTCCTGTCCTCCCGGAATTAGCTTGGGCTCCTGAATCACTGTGCATTTGTCTGAGAGCAGCTAGAATGTGAACATCATTTGCATATGATAGGAGGGTCAGATTTCCTGGCCTTTCAGGGTAAGAAATCCATTAGCTCTGGATCTGCCACATGCATGGTTCAGCAATGAAGCAGCAGACCATTGGACCACCCTAGACCAACAACCTGTACGTTTTGAATATGCTGGAGACATATTTCTAGTTTAAATGGTTGTTTTTTTACAGCCATTATCACAACCATTACCTTTTCCTGATGCTTTTACTATGACACAGTAAGCCAAGACCCATGCATATCAATACATGTATGAATTATACTGGAGGATTATGAAAAGCTAAGGACTATTATGAAAAACATAAAGAATGTGATGACTCCACCCATCAGGCAAGACTCCAGAGATAACAGTAAGGACCATGAAATTAGAAATTAATATTGATCATCTATATAACTGTTTGAAAGAGATACAAAGGTTGAGGGAGATTAACGCAGAAGGCCTTAATGATACCTTGCCGAATGCAATTAAGACTGGACATTGAATATTGAACAGGACTTCCCATTGACCCCTGGCCGGTTTTATTAGGCCCGGCATCACCAATGCTCTTACATTTTGACAGGACTTCACAGGGAAGTGCTTCAGCGAAGGTCAATTAAGCGGCTTCCTGCAATTGTTCACAGGAAGATATTACTATGGTGACAGCTTAACGATGAATTGAGACTTTGGGCCATTCACTGTACTTAATAATGGGAGGACGTTGTCCCCAGGTCGAACACAATATTAAGACCTCATCACTAGGGGGTAACACAGACATTACTATACCCACTGAGGTATGTGGATTAAATTCAATATCAGACCTAGCTGTAACATGCTTCGTAAAACAATTAGTGTAGAATAGAAATGCTTACCCACAAGCCCTTTTCAGACAACATTATGTTAAATACTCTACCTGTTCTCATGGCGATACGTGGGTAACCGTACATAATGGAACTTTCACTGCATTATTTGGTTAAAATTTGAAGTACTTGGGGAACGTTTAGTTCAGGTATAACATGCTAGATTAGTGAGGTTAAGGTTAGGGTAAGGTGAGGTTAAGGTTAGCGTTAGGTTAAAGCAAACACACTTACTTACATTTCGTAAATGTAGAAGGCTTTACATTTCCATGGCTCTAGAGACATACAAATGTGTAACAATTTGTTGTTTTGTACAATTTGTTACATATCTCCATGAGAACAGCTTGAAATGGAGCAACGTTAGGAAATAAGAAATGTACAAAATATTTTAAGACAATGAATAACTGGCTATGTGCAGTGAGTATCAGTACCAGTTATTGTGCAGGGTACATGTTTGTTAAGGTTTACTGTATGTACAGTCCATAGCATGTGGGGGTGAACTAACTAAACAGCAGGACAGATAGTAAACTGTAGGATCAGAATAATTCAGTGTTACTCGGCTCAAAGGGAGAAAAGAAGGCATAAATCTCTTCTGGTAAATTGCCTTTCAATTTTCTAGACCATGATATATTGAAGGGTTGCCACAACCTACAACCATCAGAGCCTGTTTGTCAGGATTCAATCTTACTTTGATATTGTGGTTTTGCCTATTTGATAACTCATTTCAGGTCCTAGCAAGATTTCTTTGTAAAAGTATTTCAGAAAGAAAATGTCACGTATTGGTAAAACCACAAATTGAGAACCATGCTGTTTACATGATGATACGTACAAAATTGTAAAAAACAAGAAATTTGTACACATGTGTAATGTACGTTTCCAGAGTCATTGGAAATTTAAAGCCTTGTATGTTTCCAAAATGTAAAAAAAAATTGTTAACCTTAACCTAACCTTAACCTCACATTACCTTAACCTCAATTACCTAGCATGTTATGGCTGAACTAAACCGTCCCCATGTAAATTGTAATCGATTGGTCTATTCTTGGAAATGTTCTGGTACAATGCCAATTCAATACGTACGAAAGTTCAGATTTGAATGGCCATATCCATAAGTCTCTATATCCATAAGTAAGTCTAAGAAATGTCCATTACGTACGGTTACCCACGTATTGCCATGAGAACAGGTAGTACAACAACCAATATCTTGGCATTAGTGATACGTCTGCACTTCCTCCTCCCCTCCGGTAGACAGAGTTGCAGGAACCCAAGAGAAACACTGGTAGTATATAAATTTAGACTACTGGAAGTACCACAGATTGACAGCGAGTGCTCTGGTATTCATCAGTGAATCCCAAAATAAAAACTATTAGTTTGTAAATGCTCTTTATAGATAAAAGATTCCTTGAGCCTATGGAACGTTTTATTTATTCTGTACGTGTATTGCAAGGAGGGATGTTGTTGTGCCTTATCAATAAGAGGATGAACATGGAGTATGACATGGCCAGTACCCGCTCCCCACTCTGCTCTGTCTGGCTAAATGACAGGGTGATGAAGTGACCACCAATGTGTTCTGCAAGCTCACTATGACCCGTTTGCCATGCACAGCCCTGGCTGCAGAACGCCGTTTGACTGCAGAGCGATGTGGAATAGTGCCACTGCACATCTGCCCAGCTGGAGGAGAAGTAGACGGAACAGGAGGAGGGTCGTGATTATGGACAAGGACAGATGGTTTCGGAGGAACGAGAGGGGCTACAGTTTGCACTCAGTTCATTTGCAGTAGAACCCAAATCCCAACTGGTGCCTTCACAACATTTCAAAGATGAAGGGACAGATTGAACCCTGGTTCTGTATGGATAGACTGAAATTAGGGTCTAATTAAGAGAGTTTAAGTACAAATGCTTTGCAGCGTAATCAAAAGACTAATTACAAAATATCAGTAAGAAATTGTACTTACTATCAAGTAAATTTCGAATTACAAATGATTTGTTCTAATTGTGTAATAATTGGTTCTACATCAAAAATATTAACATTTACCTATGTAAGAGAGAAACAACAACCTTTTGTAAATTAGGCAATAATAGATGATGTAACTCCCTTGCAAAATTCAATTCTTCAAGGTAATGTAAACAACATAGGTTTTTATCCCACCTATATCACACAAACAACAACATACCAAATATTTAGTCATAGAAATGATGTGTCTTCATTGAAATTGTCTTATCGACTAAATTTACTTTTCCCATATTTTGTTTGCTACAGACATCTCCCTGTTGGATGTATTATTAATTCCACTATGTTTTTACATTAACATGTTATCACTAGACAGGCAGTCATAAATATAGTATTAAAGGACAATTCCAGCTCAAAATGAACCTAGGGGTTAATAACACATGGGTATCGAATCGACCGTTGTATGGGATATATTTTCATGCTAATCGAATGTGCCCAGTTTTTGTGCGAACCTTATAACGTTAGTTGTGAGGGCATGGATGAAGTAAAACAAAATTGCTATTTTATATCACTAACAAGGCTCAAAATAGCACCACACTTCCACGGTAGCATAATGAGTGTCCCTACATGCAAACCGGAGCATTGAGAACTTTGTAAGTGTACAGACAGTTCATTAAATAGATCATTTAAAAGAGAGTTCTGTTTGTGTATACAGGCAGCCGCTATTTTGGGAAAACAAACCTGACCAGTTGAACGACATGCTACATGAGCTGAACTCTGACTTGGAATCTCCCATGGTAAGAGGTTTTTCGGTTCTTCATGCAGTTTAATGAGCAAGACTTACAGCTGGCAATCCAAACAAAAATCAAACACAATTTGCTCACAGTTCAGCTCACGTAGCACAGCGTTCATGGATCATATGCAAATCCTAATAAAAAAGATTCCTGTAAGATTCCTGTCTGGGAACTTGCAGGTGCCTTGGTAGAAGAATGAAGTAACATATTACAGCAAGAACTAGAAAATCTGGTGCAGTCCATGAGGAGGAGATGCACTGCAGTATGTTATGCAGCCGGTGGTCACACTAGATACTAACAGATACTGACTGTTATTTTACCCCTCACTTTGTTCAGGGAAATATGCATAGCGAGGGCATATGATGGAGACCACGATGTAGTTCAAGTGCACATTGGCAAGTGAATAAACCGAACACAGACAGAACTCACGTGTGGTTGTCTTCTGAGTATTACTTTATGCCTGTAAAGGATATCTACAGACCTTGCAACCACTTTCTTCAATAACGAGTAATCTAACGTGTTACTATTTCCAAACCAGTAATCAGATTAAAGTTACTCATCCAAGTCACTGTGCGTTAATATTTTTAGCATTTTCCTTAGTAAAAAAATATATTTTTGCTTTCTTTTGCGTCTCGGGGAGTGAAGTCACTTATGGGACAAGTCACGTTTTCAGCATGAGGACAGTCAGAGCCGGCAAGTATTGTTCGCCTGGCAACACTATTATGCCAGCAACACGAACTTGGATTTTCATTTTCAAAATAATAGTGCTCGTAATTTAATATAATAATCATTGTTTATTCATTGCAAAGATAGGTAGTGTGTCCATGTTCATGTGTTGCTAAATAAAACAGACTCTAGTGAATGTTTTTCAAATGTAATAATGTTTTCACGAGACACTGACAATACATTCAATCAAATTGTGTGTACAACATATTTCTTACTCTTATTAATAAAAAGTTATGTACAAAATTATTATTTTTGCTATCAAATACTCTTATTGTTTCTATACACACAATACAATTGCATTTGGTTACAATTCACTAGCTTTATATGAATTTAATGAATTAACAATGATTATTGCAGTGAAATAAAATGTGCGCTATTACTTTGAAAATAAAAAAATAAAAATAATATATTAGTTACATTTATAAACAATGTAGATTATAAATAGTAAGTTTTGCCATTACAATGTTAACAGTTAAATTTGTCAGGTCAAGAAAAATTGTCTTTATTTGATAATTTAGAAAACAAGTATTTATGTTAAGTAAAGTATAGAAAGACTGTCTTTATTTTATTTTTATAAAAACATGTATTTTTTCAGGAAATAGTTTTTAAGTTCAACTTAAAATGTCAGGAGACACATTGTTGCCGTTAATGTTAAAAGAATGCACTTCCAATAAAGTGAGTGTTGGCAAAACCTGTTGTCATTTTTATGTTGAGGTGGCGGCAGATGCTGAATGTAACTAATAAATTAACATGTAATCTAATTTAGTTACTTTTATAATCAAGTAATCTGTAAAGTAACACAGTTACTTTTTAAAGGAGTAATTAGTCATCAGATTACTTTTTCAAAGTAACTGTGGCAACACTGGTCACATGTCTGTGGAACATGTTCATTTTATATTTTGGTTGTTGAATGTTTTCTCTGTTCATACAAATATTTCCACATGCTCAGTTTGCTGAATCTAAAAGCATGTGAAAGTGAGAGGACATTTTCTTTATTGCTGAGGTTATGTGCTTCTGTGCAGTTTAGTAGTTATATGTTTATTGACGGTGTGCACCAGGCGCAGACTGAGTGAGATTATAGTGAAACCTTTCTGACTCCTTGAAGTCAGTTTTCTTTTGTATGTGTTTTTTTACTTCATTAAATTCCGTCATTTTACCTTCTATCCTTGCGGGACCTAGAAAAAACTATATTTTATTTTTCAACCCCTATACTTTACCCAAACCTAATGCCTAATCATTAAACAAACCCCTATTCTAGCACTTACCCAAATTGAATATTGTACCCTTACTCAGAAACAACACAATCGCATTTTCCCATGCCAAAATCATTGTTCGCCACAAATTGTCAGATTTGTGAGAGTTTCTGGTTCTCAAATTAAAAGTTAAACCAAGATTACATAAACACACAGAATCACAATTACACACACTCATGATCACCGCTACACTTTTGCACCCATTCTGAGCATAAAACATTTTAGTCAACCTTTAATTTCATAGGGAATCAAGCAGAGACCAAGGTCTCTTTTATGGACGAGACATAACTATGAAAAAAGAAATACACATCAATACAACGTCAAAAGCAAAACCAAGAGACTTGCATATCACACGTTATGGAGCCTGAACAGGCTCACTCATGCAGAACTCATCCTAAGCACGGATGCTGTTAATACAGTTAATACATGCTCTAGCTGACAAAGCAGTGTCAGTGTGAAAGGGAAAGTGTCTCTGTGGAAGGACAGGGAGGGACGAGGAGGGATGACAATGACCAGAGTGGCTGGCTGGAGGCCATGTCTCTCAGCCTCAGCGGCTGTTTCTGCGTCATCACTCTACAGGGCTTAATCTGCCATCAGCGGCAGCCATTTTACATTCTGCCGGCGTGTCGCAATGAGCGGCGTGGAGCTGACAGTCTGACCCTCGCTGTCGGACCGCATCAATCCAAACTTTGTCTTCTTAATCCTTCTCTGCCATGCTCACGCAAGACTCCACTCGTCGCCAGCCAGATGGGCTCCCTCAGGGAGAGGTCCACGAAGCAGGTGGGAGTGGGCGCACACACACAGCTTTTTTGGTACCATTCAGTCGTTTTTCAGACAAGCTAGATGAGTTAGCCATCCCCGAGGGGAGTCGGCAGACCCGTATTTGTCGGGGAACCTATAGACTGCTGGAGAAGTATCAAATCACTCATGTCAATTACACACCCAGCAGACACACGTGTAGCAGCCATATTATATTACCACCCATGACCTTCTCTACATCTGGGGATTCCGGGAAATGCGATGGGAGCCTGGGAGCCTGTGTCCAAAAGTTGAATGATGGCCCATCAAAATAGTGTGAAGAAGACAAAAAATGTTTCCCTCATACTGATTTCCTAACCGGAGAAGGTGGCTGGTAAATAATGAGAAAGAAGAGTGTAGCGAGAATGCATGATTAGCAACTGCCACTGCCAACCGTACGGAGACTATGTAAAAACCAAGGTAATTAACATTATTAACCTTGCCTCATGTTTCCCTTTCGGCGGGTCAGAGGCACGGACGGAGTCAGTTTCTGTTCAGCACTAGGCAAACTGTAGAGCCATGCGAGTACAAGGAACTGTAGCATTCCATGTTTATGTGATTTAGCAGATCATTTTATCCAGTGCGACATAAAAGTTATGAGTACATGCCTTTTCATGCTAGGAAAATCCATTTTACCCATAACCCTGGGTTAGCAAGCTTTGTCAACTGAGCTACATGGGACAATGTGACATGTCAGAGCTGGTCAGGGACTGCATCCAGGCTGCATTGTAACGTGTTTGTGTTTGCGTGTGTGTCGGCCCCATCTGCCATGCAGCACACATCACAGTGGGCAGCTCCCCAGGCCAGTGATGAATGGAGAGGCAGGGCTCAGACAGCTCCGGGCACTGAGAGAGAGAGCCTTATCGCCCGCATCAAACTCAGACCTTTCATTTACCCCTCTTACCAGCATCCTTACTCTTCTCCCATCGAAAATCCGTAATGAGTTCCATTGAGTGAGTGGGTCAATTGGTCGTACGGCTGAACCAAAACAGAACAGGTTGAGTTTGGCAGAAAGAGGTTGTTACTGAGATTTAAGGTTATGGTGAATCAGGAATCTGATTTAAAATAAACATATTGATTCAATTAGACAGTAACTAGGCTCTGATATAGATGTTCTTAATAGGTGTCACGTGGTTACATAGGCTCTCCGCTATAAAACAATTTGAAATAAGTGTAAAAATGTTTTTATTAAACACACATTGATGTAAATCAACTTTTGTAGATTGACAACTGTGTGTTTGCAGACTGTACCTATGAAGCGGACAAGGACACTGCTGACACTGTACAAGGCAGAGAGAACAGCTGCCAGTGGCACGGCCCGTGGCCATTGTGTTTGCTCACTCATCGTAATCCTCAGTGAGAACCCGAGTTATTCCTGGGTAAATATGGAGTTTGAGAGCCCAGTCTGGACTGCGGCTGAGCTGCCACGCTGTCGACATGAAGCTGTGCAAACACACAAAAAGTGGGGCTCCGTGTGTCAGGCCAGGATGTCTGTATCTGAAGTGAGACCTTTATTTTACACATTCAAACATTGAATTCCAAGGGGCTGCTAACAAACCAGACAGACCACATTTATTAGCAAATTGCAGTGAGTCTGGAGAGGAGGGCTGGAGAGGAGGTAAGGGCTGGAGAGGAGGTAAGGGCTGGAGAGGAGGTAAGGGCTGAAGAGGAGGTAAGGGCTGGAGAGGAGGTAAGGGCTGGAGAGGAGGTAAGGGCTGGAGAGGAGGTAAGGGCTGGAGAAGAGGTAAGGGCTGGAGAGGAGGTAAGTCAGGGATGGACTGGACTTACACTCCAAACAAAGCAATGTAATACATGAATCAGACAATAAATATGAATTAGTCCAATTTATTTATTCATGTACATGGAAGATTTTACAATTTTATTAAATGAAATGTCTAGACCAGGGCTCGTTAACCTCTCTGGAGACCAACAGCCATTTCACCATTTTGTTGTTTTCCTGAACTAGCTCACTTGAATCAAGAAGTCAAGTGAATGGTAATTAGTAAATATGTACATTGATTCTGGTGTGCTAGCTTTGGGATACATTAGATAGATGGAATGGCTGTGGGTCCCCAGGAGAGGTTTAAGAACCACTGTTCTAAGACTGCTGTCCTAAATCTAGACTACTAGCATTAGTACAGTCTGGGACCTATAGTATGTCTATGTTCTTTCATCATGTCTAGAGCTGATATATTGTTGTCTAGATATGGCTTTGTAGATATATTGTAGACATGGTTGTGTAGCCTTGGTTGAGTAGACATGATTGTGCAGATATGGTTTTATAGGTATGACTGTGTAGGTAGATATACAGCTGTGTAGATAGAGCCGTGTAGACAAAGCTGTGTAGATAGTGCTGTGTTGATACAGGTGTGTAGATAGAGCTGTGTAAATACAGGTTTAGATACATCTGTGTAGATACAAGTGTATCGATACAGCTGTGTAGATACATCTGTGTAAATATAGCTGTGTAGATAGAGCTGTGTAGATACAGCTGTGTAGATATTGCTGTGTAGATACAGCTGTGTAGATATTGCTGTGTAGATACAGCTGTTTAGATACATTTGTGTAGATAGAGCTGTGTAGGTAGTGCTGTGTAGATAGAGCTGTGTAGATACAGCTGTGTAGATAGAGCTGTGTAGATACAGCTGTGTAGATAGAGCGGTGTAGTTAGTGCTGTGTAGAAAGAGCTGTGTAGATAGCATTCCTAAATCACATGAAATACGTTCTGAGGGAACTATTTTGTAAAACCGAAAAATGTCAAATATGAACGTATGAGAGGGTCAATTACGTTTGTGGGGAACTAAATTGAACACTTGAATAACATTAAATATGAACATATGAAAATCATGACGTAGCATGTAAATAGCGTAGTTGTTGCTAGGGCGAAGGTCGGGGATGGTAGATGGGCGTATAAATCCGCAACTTGCATGCCAGTGTTAGCTAGCTCAAATCCAGACCGGCACTTTGTGCGTGTTTTGTTCTACATTGCATGCGTCATGCAGACGATTGTTGTTTTTTTGCAGTGTTAACACTAACCTTAATCCTAACCTTATCCTCAGTAACGTCATATCTAACCTTAACCATTAGTAACCTAATGCCTAACCATAACCGTTAGTAACCTCATGTCTAACCTTAACCGTTAGTAGCCTCCTACCTAACCTTAACTGTGAATGTTGCAATTAAATTTTGAATGCTATGGAATGTATGGAATGTTCGGAATGTTCTCGCATAAATCCGCTAAACTAAATGTACAGGGGCAACGTAATATAAGTACAAATATAGTCTAATAACGAAATGTGCAGTTCAAATGTAAAAAAAAAAATATGTTGGCATGTAACGTAATTTAGGTTTTCAAAATAGTTTCCTGAGAACGTAATTTTGGAGAAATTCTGAGATGTACGGTTGGTAGATAGAGCTGTGTAGATACAGCTGTGTAGATATGTCTCCAGAGCAGGTAAGTAGGTGTTGACAACAGAAATAAGCAGCGGTACCTGTGGTGAAGCTGTAGAAACATGACTCAGTGAGTGTACTGTAGGACTGGGGAGCTCAACTACAGGTGCTGGAGAAGAGAAAGTGGTGATATGAATGGTTTACATTTTGCTCTTGAAGAAACAGAGGTGTTGATTGCACTATTCTGGAGAGGCAAGTGTTATTTGCTGTAGAGAACGGTTTATGTATTCTAAAGTGCAGATGGCTCAGTGGTTAGGGAGTCAGACTTGTAGTCAGAAGGTTGCCAGTTCAATTCCCAACTGAGCCAAATGTTGTTGTGTCCTTGGGAAGACACTTTACCCTTATTGCTCCCAGGTCGTTGCTGTAAATAACAAATTGTTCTTAGTGAACTTACCTGGTTAAATATAGGTAAAATAAAAAACGAATTAATGGTTTCTTGGGGCGAGTGTGTACAGGTACCACTATGGTGAAAAAAACAAGTTTGTGATTATAGAGCCTAGAGGATTTCCATTCAATTTGGCTACATCCACACCTGTGACACTAACCAGGTGTAATGTATGTCCTTTGTTATGGGTGGTGCTGCACGAGGCCAAAAGGACTGTAGTCCAGGGATTTGAGGGCTCAGTGGTGTTAATAGCTCAGCTTTGAAAGCTGGTAAATCAGAGCGTCCAGTACACATACAGAGCCAATCATTATAAAATCATTCAAATGACGAGACTGAATCTATGTGCAGGCAATCCTGTAGAATACAGCAAACCCTCCACTCGATCTGAATTTGGTTGGACAGTAGAGTTTGGTGTAGTTTGAAGGCATGTGCAGACAAATGTAGTTTGATGGTGTGTGAGTACAGTTTAGTTTTGGTGTAGTTTGAAGGCATGTGCAGACAAATGTAGTTTGATGGTGTGTGAGTACAGTTTAGTTTTGGTGTAGTTTGAAGGCATGTGCAGACAAATGTAGTTTGATGGTGTGTGAGTACAGTTTAGTTTTGGTG
>JACXGM010004725.1:0-37074 GCA_016801145.1 Umbra pygmaea
ACATTTTTAAAGGAGGCTTATATCTAGCGATTGAGACCATATGGTCATTATAAAAGTGTTTACTAAAGTAATAAATCCAAGTGAGAAGTGGCTCAATTTCTCATAGACTTCTACAGAATCCAAGCTCTTTTGCAACCAGGCACATCGCCCCCAGCGGAATTCAGATAGAATGCAGGTTTAAGGCACTTCCTCATTTGCCACAATTTGTGAAACCGGATGCTCACCCTGTGGTCTAAGCCTACCCCCTTGCCCAAATCATATCTTAACAAACCAATGGGCGACGTCACACATGGCTACATCCAGTAATATACAATCTATGGGTATTACCAGCCTGTCCATTTAAGCGTATTGTGACTGTACCCCTATATGTTGATTATATGGTGTAATGTTGTATATCATTTGTTATGTGTACCTTGTGTTATATTTAAACTATTTAAAAATAAAAAAAATGCAATCTATGGGTATTGCCAGAGCCGTATATAGTTTGGCCAACTCAAATCATGGGCGCCATATTGGAGACCAACGTCAGATGACTCTACAGTGTAACCCTATGAGGCGAATATGCTATCTTAAAATCGCTTATTTTCACTATAAACAGGCACATATACATGTTATTATCAACGTTTGTCAATATGTAAAAGGCCCTTACGGAAATATTCCAGTGTATATTTATCTCCTATATCATAAATGGACCTCTAAAAAAATGTTCATTGTAGTGAGTGACCACGTCACCTAATAAGTCTCTGACTCAGAGTCTGAGCAGTTTACCTTTTTCTCCAGCTTCCCGAGTCCTGACATAACCTTTCGTAGTTTATCCATCGCCGATGACAGGTTAAACTTACTCGATTGCGAAAATTGTAACTGTAACTAGTGCTGCAATGTAATGTACTGCATTGTTAGACTATTGTTATTTTAACAGACATCGATAAACCCTTCCCATAGTGTAGCCTATAAAAACATTCATTTCACATACAGCTCCCTCACTTTTCGCCTTTCTGGTTCACGGGGGAACTTGTGAATTTTTTTTCTCCGCTTCCCGGTCTTGCATTACAGCCAAACGCGCAACAGTTGTGCATTTTTTCAGTGATTTCTGTCATTTTAAAAATAATGTATTACATTTTTCCACTATTCCCTGCCCTATGTCAATGGGAATCAGCTGAATGTTGGGCTCCAACATGGAGTCCACGAAACACGTGACCACCTCGGAACCAATAGCATAACGAATTGCGTTCGTTTATCTTTCCGAGTCTGAGCTTTTACTCGGACATCCGTAGAATAGATTAACTATCTGCTAGAGCAAGAAATAGCTTTACAGTGGCTGACAGATCAAGAGCACCCTCTGGGAGGTAGGCTTGTGTCATCCACTACTATTTACACAAACTTCAATATTAACCAATGTAAAGGTTATGACTGGGGGGTGGACTGTAAGATGCCTGCTTTAAATTACAATTCTTGACTGGTTATTCCAGCTTGACCATACTTCCTTCTAATTGAAATTAAGTTACAGATCAGTCTACAATGTTTGATGGGTGGACTGTCAAAGCTCTAAAAAGTCTTTAACACATTAATTGTATGTTTTTCATCAAAATGTTTTTACATGTTCTGTTAGCATTTGTTTTTAAAGGGGCTAAACATTATAAGGAATCTGAAGGTCTTTCATACTACAACATTAGTTTACATTAACACTTGAAAAGCCTGGCTTTGAGTTTAATTATGACACAAACATTCTATGACATCAGAAAATATTATTTTGTTGTGTTCATTAATATGTTGGTGGGTAACATTAGAACATCAATTCTAGTAAAAATTAAAAGTAAACCAGTAATTACATGTAACTGTAGACTATTGATTGCCTCATGCACAAAAGTGTACAAGCAGCAGACTTGGTACTTTTTTAGGTATTTCTTCTATAATAAATTATTTGCAAATTTGGTTCTTAACCCAACGCTCACTCATCCAGGATGTGTAGAACGGAATCCTAACAAACCACACAGAATTTAGCCGCCAGCTGTCTGCCCTGCTTTCTGGCAAGGACCATGTTTGTTTTACTAAACCCAGACAGTGACGGGCAATTCCAAAACCTTTTTACAGCAAGATTTTAACTATGTTCTTGCAAATAACCGTGGTTATTTTTGTACTTGTTGAAATATAGCTCATACTGTATGTTGAGAATATTCTATTGCCTCAGAATTAGCTTTTCTTAATATGGTGTGTCAAGAATGCGCCCCCCAAACACCTTTGCCGGGGCAGCTAACAGTTATATCTCCGCTTCTGTACAGCTGCTCGAGATCAGGACTTCATCAGGAAGGGTACATAAGCACAAAGGAGCAGTTGTGGGTCAAGACCACGGAAAAAGCTGCAGACCTTCGTGCTGTACTGCTCCATCAAAGTAAGATCCCAATAAGGAGGAAGACAGTGAGGAGACAAAGTGCAGGGACACAAAAGTATCGTCTGCCCATACCTATCCCGCCAGATCTGCCACAGGTGAGGTCACTTTGAGGACACCGCCTTGCCTCCACAGTGGTTTGTTTTAGTTTTGACGTACAGCCTTGCACTTTCTGTATTTATTATTAAAATGCTCTTCAGGTCCCTGAACACTTGCCCAGTCTCTGTGTCTCTAACTGTTACAACAAATCTAAAAACAGCATTTGACTTTATTTTGAAGAAAAGGTTATTTTTTGCTGTTATCATTGGCTGATTCTCATCTAGAAATTATCCAAATATTCTAGTTAGATCCAGATTTTAGCATGATAGAAAGACATATTTAAGAAAAGTCAATGACAGATTGGGGTATGACTTATATGTTGTTTTTGACAGACTGACATTTTAATTAATACTGTGTTGCACCTCTGTTGTAAACACAGTGTATTAGCCTCTGCTTCACATACTGTAAAGAGGCACAAGATGCTGCTCTGAATTGCGTAGATGGCAGTCTTTGTATCTGCACTGTTAAACTAAACAAGGACGATAAAAAGCACATCATTGGTAAAAGGTCTCTAAGATGTCTTCCTCTCCCCTTCACTGATCGACTCCCCACAGTGAAAGCGCACAAAGTCCAGAACTCTGGCCCCTTGCTCCGTCAGGAACTGGGCCACTGTCCTACTGGGTTCAAGGAGGAAAGTTTGGGGCAGCAGGCGCGTCTCTGCATCCCCACAAGGCAGGTCATCCATGTTTCCCAGGGACACGGGGTCCTCCCCTACAATGTGCTGACCCAGCTTCCTCCCCAGGGTGTCCTGTACCCCATCCTTTCCCCCCTGGAACACCACAAGGGCACCGTATCGCCCCATGGCTACATCAGACTGGCCCGCCACACCACCGTGGATGTAGTAGCCGATATGCCAGCCTGCAGGGACACGCACAGTCACCGCACGCCTCACTGACATGTTCTCCCCCAGACGACCTGACAGGGAATCACAATGTTACAAACAGAGTAATCTTGCAATTACAATATTACAAACAGCAATATTGTATTTAACATGGTGCTAAAAGAGTTAGCTTCCTTTTACAACTTTACTAATGGAGCAATCTTTTATTTACAAATGTTTACAATCAATAAATAAAGCTGCAGATAGAAGTTTTTGAAAATCAAAATCACCTATGGCAATGGCCATCTGATCGGCCAGAGTAGCACCTTGTCCTAGTTTCAATGTAGAGAAGTCATCTGCAGCAAGGAGACTCTAAAACAAAGACAAATGCAATTGAACATCTTCCAATAGGAATGCATGGCGATGTGTGTTTTGGGTGGAGCTTCTGTGTGGATGTCATACCTTCACGTATCCAGTCTGGCCATCACATTTAGACTGATGTTGTGCCATTGTTGCAAAAGCCACATCTTTTACAAGTTGCTGAAACTTCTCATTACGGGCAACAAAGTCTGTTTCACAGTTGACCTGCAACACAGAGACGGAGAACATTGAGATCCCAGTTGAGTTCTGCAAGAAGTTTGGACACCCACGTTTCCCCATGGCTGACCTGCTACAAGTGGGTGGAAAGAAAGAAATCCTCCAACACGGGTGCCGGTTTGCGATTCAGTGAAATAACATATTGCGTGTAGTAAATGTTAATATTGCGTTAATTCATGACGTTTGAAAGACCACATTACACTGTGACCACATGATATTAGTCTGGCAAAAATGCAGACGGCTATGTCAGCTACATGGAATAAATGTTCATGTAATGCAGCCTGATCTCCAAACAGTAATTCTTTAGATGAGGCAGCATGTCCTCAACATAAAAATATATTTAAAAATTCACTTTTGGAATAATGTCATTTTTGCAGATTTTCAAGTTTCCCTGTCCAGGAACTTAAATAATGTATCCAGTTGTGCACAAATCTTGCTAAAAGTTATGATTGTTCCACCGACGTGATTGTCATGCATTAGGACTTTAAAATCACAAAGTGTATAGTGTAGCACTCCATTTACATTAAGCTGGTGTCAGAGCTTTACCAAAATCACGTTTAGAAAAGGTGGCAAATAATTCACAGTATGGTGAAAAGGGTGGGTTTAGGGCTTGGTATGAAAGGGCTGTATGTTAGATGACTTCAAACCAAATGACATTCAAGTTAGGTGATATATTAGGTGAATGAGATATTAGGTGAATGAGATCTTCTTACCTCCACCATGACGGCAGCTTTGTCTCCAACCAGCAGGCCGATTAAACCCTCCTTGGCCTTCCTCCCCTCCAACTTGCTGGCCTTGCTCCAGCCTTCCTGCTGGGCCTGCTCATGTAACCAGCTCTCCGCCTGGGTTGTAGAAACCAGTAGACGTTAGAAATCCTTGCAGTATAGCAACAGTGGCTCTGTGTCTGTGGATGTCAGACAGGGCTGCCTTGTCTCATCATAATCTAGCAACACCTTATGGCAGGTTGTGGGCCTGCAAGCTCAATTATTGATTTTTGCTGGGATGTACATAAACCTCCTAGATCACAGGGGTCAAGCCAATTCCATGGAGGGCAGTGTGTCTGCAGGGTTTTGCTATTGCATTGTACTTGATTTAATAATTAGGTCAGTAATTTTTAGGATCTCCACTCACTAATACCATATGCTAACAATTTATAGGGACCCTTTTTGGGTTGACAATCATATTCAACTTTATTGTAATTGAACGGAGTACAAAACCATGGCAACAAAATTATGTTTAGCATCTAACCCAGACTGTGAGAAAAAGTAACAAAGGCACAGATATTAGTGCAGTTTATGGGAAGAAATACAGGATAACAACGTATATATGCCGAATGTAAACAGTAATCCATCGCCACTTTTTCAAATTTACCAAAACATTAAATATCCCTACATTTCTTTTTATTTCACACACTCACAGCACTACAATAGAATGTGACTTTACTGAGGTTAAGGTTAGGGTTAGGATTAAATGTAGGGTTGACAGATAATATTACTGTGCACTGAATTGTGAACAATGTATGTAAAGCAACATTTGAAGGGGGATGATCATCTAGTAGATGATAATGGGTAAAAATACAAAATAACAGCAAATATATGTAGTATGTAAACAGTTACATCATTACTGAATATTCCAGCAAAACTAAATGCATCCTGTTCAACTGCACACTACACGTACCCACAAACCTAACTACCATCTCTACTGGGTGGGTCTAAACTAGATTATGTGGACTCCTACAAATACCTAGGTGTCTGGTTAGATTGAAATGAAAGTGAACAATCACATTTTAACCATCTCCAATCCAAAATTAAATCTAGAATTGGCTTCCTTTTCCACAACAAGGCTTCCTTCTCCTACACTGCCAAACACACCCTGGTAAAAATGACCATCCTACCAATCGTAGATTACAGTGATCTCATTTATAAAACTGCCTCCATCCTGAAAAAGTTTGACGTATTCTGTCACAGTGCCATCCGGTTTGTCACCAATGCCCCATTTAACACCCACCACTGTGACCAATATGCACTAGTGGGCTGGTCCTTACTACACACTCAACACCTGTCCCACTTCTATCACCTCATATATAAGTCTACCTCTGCCCATTTACTCTAGTGCTTTGTTTTGTCACATGGTGCCTTTGCATGCACTGATCTGCACCGCAACTTATCTGTTGTCTGCCATTTGGACAATATCCTCTTGCACATTTATACTCAAGTGTTAATTACTACATTGTAGTTGCATTGCCACTATACAAACCAACTTGATCTACTTCTCTAATTCAGACTCTGTTGTGGTAATTGTCCATATACGAACACGGCTTACTCTGAAGTTCCGTAACTTGTTTTATGTTTGTATTTTTACTCCCCTGTGTAATTCATGTGTAATTTGTGTAATTCATGTGTAACTTTGTCATCTTGCACCCTCTTCGCTTTATTTTGGCCAGGTCACCATTTCAAATGAGATATTGTTCTCAATGTGTCCACCTGGTTAAACATAAAATAAATATAGGGTATATAAACAGTACATGTACAGTAATAGTGTAAGTGATATAAAGTGAATGAGCCACTAGGAATGTACAATATTAATTCAATTGAGCACCTGAATAAGTATAGTTGGTAATGATTGAAACATCAATTAGGTCCCGAAGTGACCAGTTAATGAGAAGTGATGGAGGTGGCGTTACCTGAGTTGAGTTCAGTAATTTATGGTCTTAAAAGCTGTGCGTTTGTGTGTCCAAAGCACGGCATACTGGATGCAATCATTATGCGATATAAATGGTGCATATAAATCCAGTATTTACAGTTTTTCTAAGCTGGTTCCTTGAAATAAAAAATATTTGTTACGACTGGAATTGTACAAATACCTTTCATATTTATTATTACTTTTTCTACCAAATGTCCTTCTTTATAAGCACCTATGCACAATAAACAGCGAAAGCACATTACTCTGTACATTATTCAGCTATTTTTTTGTAATTGTTGTGTGTAAAAACAAGCGTTGCTAACCATCTACAGTACTGCTGCTGTTGCATTATGTTTACCTGTATTAAATCGTTTTCAAATTTCTCCAATGCCTTTTTGCAGTTAACGAATGTGTAGCCAGTGCTTTTGCGTAGTTTCAGAAGAAGATCTTTTTCTACTGCAAGAAGTGGGCATCCTGTGTGTAAATACTGTACATACTGAGTGTTGCAGACCTGGAGGGGCAAGAGGAAAGCAATATTTTTTTTAGAAAGCCAGCAGTATTACTTCTGTGACCTCTAGCCATAGGAAAATGTATCAAATGCAATACTGATCGAAAGCTTGCAACTGATTTTTGAATTATTTAATATTTTTTATCCCAATAGTGGTTAGATAGAGTGCAACATTGTAATAATCAAGTCTAAGTTAGACTTCAGTTAACGTTACAGCTACTGTAGGTAGAATTAGCTAGCTACAGTACTGCTAACGTAACGTTGGTCAAATCAGCTGACAGCACCTTCAGAAAGCACCGCCATTAAAAGGATGCTGAGGACAAAGTGCACACCGTTTTTCACCTACCTTAATGAAGTCTGTTCTGATCGATCTGAAAAGGTAAGTTAATGACATTATTGGAACTTCTCACAATACAGAGCTCTTTACATAAGTCGGAATGTCATTGAAGCACGCTGTGTACGGCAATTGATCACGGCCAAACCTATCATTGCCAAACGCATTTTTCGTTGAGCCTGGAAATAGGTTTAAAAGCACTCCGTCTACCGTACTGGAATGGTATCACACAGCCCTTACCGTATGTATGGCAATTGACAAAGCTGGTTTATTATTGTTTAAATCTTTTTATTTGTGTGTGATATATATATATATATATATATATATATTCTTTATTTCAGGCCCATGGATCCATATCATTTACAAACAACAGACAACATTAAAAAACATACAAGCTTTCATTCCAATGCTTCCAAAGACAAAAAAATACCTTGTATCACTCAATGTAATATTATTTAAGATCATTACGATACTATTTTTTAATCACTCAACTGACACATGAAGTTATACATATCATTCCTTAAGACGGCATACAAAGTGGGTACATTATCAGATAGCCTACAAACATTTGGCTTTCACCTGGAGTTTAAGCAAAATTCGAAACGCATAATTAAATGCCAACTGGAGCTTTTTCATTGTAGCTTTAGTATATTTACACCACAAGTGGGCTATATAAAGAGAAGTACAGTATGCCCTGAAAAGAACTATTTTAACATAATCTGTACACATATGAAATTTACGAGCCAGCATATTAGCCACCCATATAACTTACAGCACTGGCATTGCACATCATCGTCATCACTTAAATAATTTCTAAGGATGTGACTCAAGTATTTAACATTATTTACCACATTTAAAACTTGGTCATCTAAGTAGAAAGAAGGAAAATTTTGCTTAAGGTCCTCTTTGGGTTTGACAATCGTAACCACACTTTTTAAAATTAAATTAAATATCATGCTGCACACCATATGGTACAAAGCTTGTCACTGAATATTGTACCCTTCAGCATCGGTCCATATTTTTACAATTGATATATGTACCTCTAAAGGGCCACTTATGTACCCTGAGGGACAAAACTATACTCCAATATAAACTGGTATGAGTTTGGGCACTAAATGTGTTCAGATTTGTCCCTTGATGCAGAAGGGTACAATATTTGTACCTTGCAGGTTACAGACCCAGTGACAAGCTTTGTACCTTTTTAGGTACATTCTCATACCTTCTTTTCAGAAAGTGTTCCGAAGCAGCTGTTGTAATCCTGCACTATAAGGAGACATAATAACTAAATCATCAGCATACATCAGATGGTTAATGAGACTATCCCCTATTACACATCCGGTCTTACAACCATTTAACTCTATAGAAAGACCATCCATCTATAAGTTAATAAGAAGAAATTACAATATACCCCCTTGCCGGACCCCATTCATCATATAAAAGGGATTCCCATACATTCCTACCCCACTGAACATTTAAGGTTTGATGTATATACCAAAAATGTAAAATCCTTATCAGATATGGGGAAACCCCTCTTTCTTCTAATTTTATAAATAACTTAGTATGATTGATTTAATAAAACGCATTAGATGTATCTGAGAAACACATAAAAACTGTGGAATTGTCCCTTATACTTATTAACCACTTATTTTAATGAATATATGCATAAATCAGTGCCATGCTTGCTTTTGAACCCAAATTGATTATCCGTAGTTATTAGATATTCTTTGAGCCTATCCATGAGAATTAGCTCAAATACTTTTGAGATCACACTTCCCAAAGCAATTGGCCTATGTTTTTTTGTCCCAGATATTTTACCTGTTTTATCCTTAATTACTGGCACTAGTAAAACTGTTATCATGGAATCAGGTAACATACCATAGATTAAAAATCCTGTAAAACAGAAAACAAGTAACACTGTGATCCTTGAGCTAGCATGCTTCAACTGCTCAGCTGTTATTCGAATCTGGACCACATGCTTTATTCTCAGCCAATTTCCTAATCGCATACCTGACCACATCAGGTTTAATAATCATAACTTTATCATTCGACACCTGACTAATATTAAATTCCTTCCTCTCAACACAATTAAAAATATCTTCATAATATTTTCTCCACAAGTTAACAATATTCTCAGCCTCAACAACCCCATCAATACTAGTAGGCAGTGGTATTTTACTATTATTGATAACCTTAACTTCTTTCCAAAATTCATAGGCATTATTTTTGCTGAAAGTTCTTGGCCATTGAGTTTGCTCTCATGGTCAGCTCGTTTCGTTTATAAAACGTACAGCATATTAAAATTAGCAATTTGTTTGTTTATATGGTTGGTTAAATTCTGTGGCAGCTGAAGTGCAACCATCACATTCTATATTTCAAAGAACAATATATGTCTCTGTCTTACTTATGGGTACTGTACTTGTTGTAAGGCAAATGCCTGTAAAGCTACCCACTTTTCCACTATGACAACGTACAATGGCAGCAGGTGTTGTGGATGTGCAGCAGGTTACTGCAGAACCCATGTGAACTACAACAGATGGGTTAGGAGTGCATATAAAAACTGGCCCATTCCAGACATTGAGTGGAAAAAGTCCAGGAAAAATAACTTTTTGAGAGCAAAGCCCTGTTTACAGAAATGTGTAGAATTTAACAGACATTACGTCTCCTAAAAATATTTAATAGAATGATTGTGCACTCTAATGCATACTAATGCATACTAATAAGGGGAACTTGTATATTCAAAAAGAACCAAGTTAGGACCAATGCAAAATATCATTGTATTTCAGTTAAAGGTGTAAACCTATGGAACAACTGTCATAAGGAATTAAAAATATGTGGGACACTTAGTAAGCTGAAAAAACTATTTAAAAATAATGTACTGAAACTATATGAATCCATTTAAAAGTGATACATGAGCTAGCTGAGCTCGTTGCTATTTGGGTTGTGCAACTGTACTGAATACGCAATTCTAAACTTTTTGTATTTTGTTTACTTTGTTTGTCTACAACAGATTGATGGAAAACACTAAATTCTAATACATTTTATAGTATAAAAATTATAGGTGTTAAAAAGGGTAGGCAATATAAGCGAGAGCTTCAGCCTACACCTGTTTCAGACCGCTGATAGGATTTGTAAATATACTGTTGGTGGTCAGCTCAATTGCTGTTGATGCAAGTCTGTCTGTCTGTCTGTCTGTCTGTCTGTCTGTCTGTCTGTCTGTCTGTCTGTCTGTCTGTCTGTCTGTCTGTCTGTCTGTCTGTCTGTCTGAAATAAATTCTAAATTCTAAATCCCATACATAACCTACATTATACAAAGTATACTTTAATTAATTTATAATTCAGACACATGTTTTAAACAAAAACAGAAATGTGCCAGATGTTTCTATTGCACAACCAAATCTGATAAGATGCTATTTTAAAATGCCAGGTGAGAATTTGTGAACTCTATCGGTGACTGTGGTATTTATTAACTTCATCCCTCCTTAATAAAAGCTGACTTTTTAAAATGTGTTTAGAAACCATGAATAGTAATTCCTGTTACTTTAAAAAAAGTGAATGTGCATGCCAGAAACCTTGGTGACTATACACGCATCACTAGCATTATTAATTGCATTGAATAGGTTACATTCATGTAGCTTATAGCTAATAGACATATATAGGTATTGTTTCTATGTATGTCGGTGTGATGGTTGTTGTTGTTGTTATTCCATGGTTGGCCAACATGTTTGTTTACCACTGGTCTTTATTACAAATATTCTATAGTAATATGTTTCAAAACACATTCTATGGTCCCTTCCCATTTGACATACACTGTATATGTGGGAGGAGCTATGTCTATTTAAGGGTGCAATTACTTAATGCAACCTACACTTACAGCTCTGATGAAGGCGGTTGGGTGGACAGCTACAGAGTAAGTTTAAATAAATGACCAATGGTGATGCGAGCAAGAACACAGGTTTGCAATAGTCTGTGTGAGGGCATTGTTGTATTTTGAACAATATGCTAAAAACTTGTACAATCATAGATTACATTTTTACTGTTCCCAGAGTAAATCTCACATGATTGGAAGACAGACTTCGGGGAGGTGCCTTAATGTTTGATTAGGTTGGTAGGCTTGCTATAAAAGTAAATATATCTCTAGGACTCTGCACCTTACATAATTGCTGACCACAATGAAGATCATTCTGGTTGCCATGGTGGGAATGACCCTGTTCTCCCAGGGGTACAGCAGTAAGTATAAGCCTTACTGCAGGGTGTTATGGGGCAAACACTAAATAAATAATTGTTTGTTCATTGCATTAACAGAACTTGAAAGTAAAGGTAAAATGATAACTTATTTGTAATTGTTGTTGAAATATATTCAACAACATTATTTACATTTTTATATTATAATCATTTAAATTTATATCAACCGTAAAATGAAGTTAATTAACTTTTCCAAAAGACGTGCAACATTTTTATTCACGATTCAATCCACACTGTACACATTTTTATGGGATGCGATACGGTCATTAACTGCTGAAGTCTGATTACCCATTCTCAAAACTTCTCATGCGTGTGGTGTGGCTGTGTTTCATTGTCTCACCTCTAGTGGTGGAAACGTTATTTTGTACGTTTATTAGAGCAGAAGAGACAATTGCAATAGTTTTTGCCGCGGGTTGCGGGTTTATGGGCTGATTGTAAAGTGAAATGCGGCCGATGCATTTTCGCATTAAAACGCCTCAAGATAATTTGACCCTTCCGACTGATGTTACTATGAATATCTCGGGAGGTAGACGCTAGAAACAAACCGTTTAATTGCACGTGAAAGAGTAAATTCTTCTTAAAAAAACGTATGGTCGCTGGCACAACAAGATCGAATCACATGCATACCTCTATTGTGTTTTCCATAAAATCAGACAGGAAGTTTATTACGTTTCATTCCTTGGAAAAAATACATTCTGACATGATTACTGAAACAAAGATTAGACTGTACTTAGAGATGACTTATAGAATTACCAAAATGGTGATATTGGTGATAAACAACAGCCTAGCCTATAACTGGGAATTATGAAATCAACTGAATTTGGATGGGCAATAGTTTTGTTTCAATGAAGCCTTATGTATACTTACTGTGTGCATACATCAATAATATACTGTAATAGTCCAAATAATAAAAACAGGTTATTGAAACTGATAATTCATTTATTCTACTTTACCTACATGCGGTATTAGGTACATGCAACTTGTATTACATGAATATATACATGCATGTTGACATTGGCCATGTCATTCATCATTCGCACCATATGTTTAATAAAGATCTGAAAGCAGGGGAATTAATGTTTTACAGCTTGGCAATAAAGGTTACAATAAAATAACTTATCTGGACTGAGGTAGGACATATCACTGTAATAAACCAGATAACTTTGTGTGGGGGGGGGGGGTTATGAATAAAAATATGGTGAAAATAGTGAAAATATTATTATTATATATATTTATGTGTTTAATTGACCTGTATGTATCCAAGCACTAATACATTGGTTATCAACGCCTGGGGGCATGCAAAAATGGACTTCATAGACATTTTTATGATTTACGTATATTTTACAATAACAAACTAATAATGTAAACATGATTTTATTTTTTGACTCTATGTGACATCATGCAGAACTTAAAAAATACCAATGTTTTGGTGTTAGGGTTTAAAGGCTGTATATGCTAAGTACTTGGCAACCCCTACGCCTTACCTCCTCACTCAGAGTGCCCTCTGTGGTCACGTGCTGATGACGAAACTCAGAGGGTGACTTTCCCCAGGGTGTCTAGGGATATGGTAAACACATCAACTATGGGACATACTCCTGACTTGAATGGTGCAATTCATATTCCACTGTTAAATCATAAAACAAGAATGGATTTCTAATTTTCAAATCCTTCCTATCTTTCAAGATGAACTTACCAAAATTACCATTTAACATTTTATTCTCAACATTTTTGGTTTTGTTTATGTGTCAAACAAATGCACGTCATGTTTCTGGAAGTGGGTATCAGAGGGTCTAATTAGCCCCTACACCCTTGATGATATTCACTCCCTCAGCTTTGGGACACTTGTGCAAATGGCAAAGGCAAATCGAGGGCTGAGCGTGGATAGGACGGTGAAGAGGTGGTTTTAAGACTTAGCCAAAGTGACAATGCCCCAAAACGGCTACTATGGAAGTAACTTCATACTGAATGAAGCGAAATGTAAAATTTAGTTGTGAATATCAGGCTATATTAATACTGCTTTTGGACTAAATAAAAATATAGGCTTATTGTGCCCCACACTCAAACTTGGTTGCGAATCATTCTGGCTGCTGCAGTTTAAATGATAAGGCTATTGCAATACATAACCTTTCCTTTACAAACAGCTGCATTCATGTCAAAAGTCATTTGGATTTTTATAAAAGGGGTCCACCCGTTTCTGAGTTTAGTGAATTGTTTTATTGCTGGTGATAATATCCTGTCATTTTATTATTGAATAAACATTGTCCACTTCTATAAAGGCCAGCTTGAATACCAGAAAGTAACCAGTGTGAGGAAATGTTTATCGCTGCATGGGTTATACAGTTAGCCTTATACACTCACCTAAAGGATGATTAGGAACACCCATTTAATTTCTCCTTAAGGAATGATCTACTCAACCAATCACATGGCAGTTGCTTCAATGCATTTAGGGGTGTGGTCCTGGTCAAGACAATCTCCTGAACTCCAAACTGAATGTCAGAATGGGAAAGAAAGGTGATTTAAGCAATTTTGAACGTGGCATGGTTGTTGGTGCCAGACGGGCCAGTCTGAGTATTTCACAATCTTCTCAGTTACTGGGATTTTCATGCACAACCATTTCTAGGGTTTACAAAGAATGGTGTGAAAAGGGAAAAACATCCAGTATGTGGCAGTCCTGTGGGCGAAAATGCCTTGTTGATGCTAGAGGTCAGAGGAGAATGGGCCGACTGCTTCAAGCTGATAGAAGGGCAACTTTGACTGAAATAACCAGTCGTTACAACCGAGGTATGCAGCAAAGCATTTGTGAAGCCACAACACGCACAACCTTGAGGCGGATGGGCTACAACAGCAGAAGACCCCACCGGGTACCACTCATCTCCACTACAAATAGGAAAAAGAGGCTACAATTTGCAAGAACACACCAAAATTTGACAGTTGAAGACTGGAAAAATGTTGCCTGGTCTGATGAGTCTCGATTTCTGTTGAGACATTCAGATGGTAGAGTCAGAATTTGGCGTAAACAGAATGAGAACATGGATCCATCATGCCTTGTTACCACTGTGTAGGCTGGTGGTGGTGGTGTAATGGTTTCGGAGATGTTTTCTTGGCACACTTTAGGCCCCTTAGTGCCAATTGGGCATCGTTTAAATGCCACAGCCTACCTGAGCATTGTTTCTGACCATGTCCATCCCTTTATGGCCACCATGTACCCATCCTCTGACGGCTACTTCCAGCAGGATAATGCACCATGTCACAAAGCTCGAATCATTTCAAATTGGTTTCTTGAACATGACAATGAGTTCACTGTATTAAAATGGCCCCCACAGTCACCAGATCTCAACCCAATAGAACATTTTTGGGATGTGGTGGAACGGGAGCTTCGTGCCCTGGATGTGCATCCCACCAATTGCCATCAACTGCAAGATGCTATCCTATCAATATGGGCCAACATTTCTAAAGAATGCTTTCAGCACCTTGTTAAATCAATGCCATGTAGAATTAAGGCAGATCTGAAGGCGAAAGGGGGTCAAACACAGTATTAGTATGGTGTTCCTAATAATCCTTTAGGTGAGTGTAAATTAGACTGCATCACTAAATTAAACCAGAAAAATGTTTGTAAACGCCTGATCATGTGCTGTCAAGAGCATGCCAAACCAACAGGTGACGATATAACCCTAACCGTAAAGCCATTTTGGCCAATCAGAAGCCTGAAAAAGGGTTATTACCTGTTCTGGTAGTTCTCGAGTTGTAATGCATGTATTAATCAGCCCTAAATCACATTAAATACGTTCTGAGGGAACTATTTTGTAAAACCGAAATATGTCAAATATGAACGTGTGAGAGGGTCAATTACGTTTGTAGGGAACGAAATTGAACACTCGAATAACGTTCAATATGAACATATGAAGATCATGACGTAGCATGTAAATAGCATAGTTTTTGCTAGGGCGGAGGTATCCGCGACTTGCATGCCAGTGTTCGCGAGTTCAAATCCACACCAGCATTTTGTGTGTGTTTTGTTCTACATTGCTTGCGTCATGCAGACAGGCGATTGTCGGTTTTTGTAATGTTAACCCTAACCTTAATTCTAACCTTAACCTCAGTAACGTCATATCTAACCTTAACCGTTAGTAACCTCATGCCTAACCTTAACCGTTACTATCCTCCTACCTAACCTTAACTGTGAATATTGCAATATAATTTTGAATGCTATGGAATGTATGGAATGTTCTCGCATAAATCCGCTAAACGAAATGTACCGGAGCAACGTAATTGAAGTACAAATATAGCCTAATAACAAAACGTGCAGTTCAAACGTAAAAACACCCTAATAATGTTGGCATATAACGTAATTTAGGTTTTCAAAATAGTTTCCTGAGAACGTTATTTGGGAGAAATTCTGAGATTTAAATGGTAGGTATTATAACTGTGCATGTATCGGTACACATGTAATAAGCCCTGTTAGCACAGTTATTAGCTGCAATATTTTGGCTACATCCGCCATTGCACAGAGTCTTTTTTAATTATTTTTTTTGCACAAACTCTACTCATGTAAACAATGGAGATAGTGGCGCACAATCTGACGTTAAACAGAGATAACCGCGCACTCGAACGTCATGTGCCAAACTCTTCGGTTTCACCGTCCACACTACAACACTGTAACCGGAGTTTCTAAAAAACTTCAAACCTGGGCGGAGTTTAAAAAACGCGTCCCGTGTTTGTGTGGACGTGGCCTAAATGTACTTTAGCTGGCCAAGCTGCTTCCTTAGATAGAGACAGGAGCAAAGGATTTGCAGGAAATCAATAGCGTTTATTCACGAAAAAACTAGTACTAAGAAAAACTGTCACGAGGGAACGAAAAGGAGGACATCAACACGGAACGCTACATATGACATTGAACGACAGGGTGTACATGGAAACAGGAGGGCTAAATACTAAATCACAAATGACAAACACAAGACACCTAGGACTGACGTCATAAATTAGACCTAACTCAAAACAATACATGAAACAGACACAAGAGGGAGCCAAAACATAACAACACTGCACATAGGACACACCAGGGAGAAAGCTAAACCAAACACAGGGCAGGACTACAAAGGACACTTGAGGGAATAACCAGACTAACATAACCACCGTGAACAACACTGAATACAACAAGGGAGACATAAACAAGAGACATTAAGATAACTAAAAGGAGTCCTTATCCCAGCCATTCCAGGGCTGGATGTGACAATACTGAGTTCAATGGGAGATAGGTATTGGGTCCCTGTTTTTGTGTTGCTGGTTGTCACATGTAGGCCTAGAGAATATAAGACTATATTAACAGACCCTAGTGCACAATATATAACAGACCCTAGTGAACAATTATTTATAGCAATTTAGTTGGCAATTTGAATAGTTTTTGTGTTATAGTGCAATTTGCATATGAAATCTCAGGTTATACTGAGTTCAATGGGAGATAGATAGTGAGTTCATGTTAAAGGATAACTCAGGCGCAAAATGAACCTAGGGGTTAATAACACATTGTTACCGAGCCGACTGTTCTCTGTGATATGTTTTCATGCTAATCCAATGTGCCCAGGTTTAGTGCAAACTGATAATTATCTTATAACGCTAGATGTTTGGGCATGGATGAAGTAAAAATAAATCACTATATTATACCACTAACAAGGCTCAAAATAGCACCACATGGTAGCATAATTAGGGTCCCTACATGCAAACTGAAGCATTGAGAAACTTGTAAGTGTACAGACAGTTTATTAAAAATATAGTTTAAAAGACAGTACCGTTCGTGACGAATCGACCAGTCAAACCACAAACTCTGTGCTACGTGAGCTGAACTGTGAGCAAATTGTGTTCGATTTTAGTTTGCATCGCCAGCTGTAAATCTTGCTCATTGAGCTGCATGAATGACCGCAAAACCTCTTGCCATGGGAGATTCCAAGTCACAGTTCAGCTCACGGTTCGACTGGTCGAGTCGGTTTTCCGAAGATGGCGCCTGGCTGTGTACACAAACGGTACTGTCTTTTTAATAAACTGTCTGTACACTTAAGTTCTTAATGCAAGATGATGTTGTAGGTCTTTGGAGGTGGTCTGTGGGCTGTTTTTGACTGTTCTCACCATCCTTCGCCTTTGCCTCTCCGATATTTTACTTGGCCTGCCACTTCTGGCCTTAACAAGAACTGTGCCTGTGGTCTTCCATTTCCTCACTATGTTCCTCACAGTGGACACTAACAGCTTAAATCTCTGCGATAGCTTTTCGTAGCCTTCCCCTTAAATCGTAATGTTGAACAATATTTGTTTTCAGGTCAAAGAGAACAACAACTTGCAATTGTCCATCTTAAATACCTTTTCTCATGATTGGATGCACCTGTCAATGACGTTCAAGGCTTAAGAGCTCACCAAACCAATTGTGTGTTCCAATTAATCAGTCCTAGGTTGTTACAGGTATTCCAATCAACAAAATGACAAGGGTGCCCAAATTTAAGCACCTGTCTAATTTTGTTTTGATGCATATTAAACACTTTCTGTTAATCCAACGAACCTCATTTCACTACCGAAATATTACTGAGTCCTTCAGTTATTAGATAGATCAAAATTGCTGTTCTAAACACCCAAATGTTTATAAATTGTAACATCCGGCCAGGGTGGGCCGGATTATGCCCTTTGAATTACTGCCCTGTGTGTTCCCGTTTAGATTTCTGTCCTATGTGTTTCAGTGTTCAGGTTTCTGCCCCATGTGTTTTGTTATGTTTCGCCCCCCCGTGTTTGTTTTATGCATTGCATGTGTTTTTCCTGTTGTGTCTGTTTAGGTGAGGTCATTGTTATTAGGTTCCCAGGTGTTGTGTGTTAGCCCTCATTTGTTGTAGTATTTAGCCCTTGTGTTTCCTCCTTGTCCCTGTCAATCAATGTTTCCTGTTACGTGTGCCTGTATATTCCCGTGTATGCTTCGATAGTTCCTGTTTTGCCCCACGAGGCAGTTTTGCTTTCACCAAGTTGTTTTTGACATTAAACTACATTTGGTATTGCATCTCCTTCGCTCCTGTCTTGAATTATATATACTACGGAGGGGTAATGTGACATAAATGAATATCATGGAAATTGTAAGGGGTGCCTAAATGTTTGCATATGACTGTACTTCGTACAGCATGCTCTGATGCTACTCTATGATACATTTTCTTATATTTTTTTATCTCCTTCTGTTTATGTACATTTTTACTAAATGTTTACTAATCACTGGTATTGTTTCTAGTCACATTCAAGTTGTTAAAAATTTAATTTTCACTCCAGCGAAGATCGTTATATCACTTTCACATTAAGTGTCAGGGTCTTCTTTAGGTTTAATATTTCACTTGTATGTGCTGGCATTTTGGTTTCTGTCCTGTGTGAACACAATATATTCTGTTTCCCACTTCCCCGTTCACCTGACCTAATATACACACATTTCTTATTCATCGGTCTCCCAGCTGCATCCACTTTGTAATTAGTTTAGTATTGTAGTCCTGTTTGCGGGGGGTGTGGCTGTGGTTCCTTGCCTCACTGTCAGGTTCCTGGTGTATGTAGTTTTCCGTAATTGTTATTGTAATAGAAGAAGTGATATTACCGCTGTTTATTTTCCAGTTTCCTTCAAGCCTTTCTCATTTACTCCACATTACACACATAGACCAATTGTTACAGTAAGCATGAACTTTCACAAAAATTCACATTATGCTGACCAAAGTACACTTAACAAATCCACAGCTACACAAAATGTTGCTTCTAATACAACCTGTAACCACCCATGAATGTCTTCGTTAGTGACAGAGACTAAGTTAATTTGAGACAACAATTCAATTTCCATCAGTATAAAGGCAAATATATTCTTTTAAAATAACTGTTGTTGAACAGCTTTTTTTATTTACATTGCATTACAAGTCCAATTCCAGAAGCTCGATAAAATTATCATGCATTCTAGCTAGCCTGTTCCTTTTAGAACTCCAGAATTAGAGCTCTTGGAACAGCTACCACATATAATCCACAATGCTTGGCATAGCCTCATTTTACCAGAACAGTTCTCCATTTAAAGCATTTAAAATGAGAGCATGAAAAATAATAGCTGTGGGGGAAAACCTTGTTGACTGGAACAATAATTTACCTAATCGTTGCAGTGAGTCACAGTACCAATTTCATTTGTTTACAAACTGTATGTCACAATGCAGATAGGATGGGACTAATTAATTAAACAATCAATGTGCATGCAATGCCGAGAAATCAAACTCATCTGAAAAAGAACCTTCAATAGAGAATGCTGGGAAATTAGATAATGAATGTAGCAGTGAAATAAGTAAGAGTCAGCTTTACGCTAAAATGAGGCAGTCAGAAATTAATACATGTCGAGTTGTAATAATTATTTTCTATAATATTACATTATTGTAGCTGTACTGTAGACTATAGCACCATGTTACTGTCACTTAAACATACAGTCATGGGTGCTAGCCAAATGTACTTAAAAAGTCAAGGTACTCAAGTCAAGGGAAGTATGAAAATGCAGTATAACTCCAACAGTGTTAAAATAATTTAACAGGGCTGTGGCTTGTTCCTCACTAATGTGATAGACCTCCATCACAATAATTATTTTGTTTATTTCTGCTGTATGATCTCCTCACTGATGCATGTTCCTGTATACAACCTTTAGAAATTTTCATACAACATATAGCACAGTAGCAGATTAACCTTTAGTTGTGCAAATGTCCCTGTTTATTGTTGTGTAATAACATGCTTATTGTGTGTATCCAGACACCCTAGACAGCTGTGAGGGTCGTTGTGGCTTCGTGACCGACCCTAACAAAACCTGTCAGTGTAACACAGCATGTGGGCGCTTTGGAGATTGTTGCTCAGACTACGAAACCTTCTGCAAAGGTCAGTGACAGCATTTACCCTGCCTTACATGTTACTTAGTGATTGTAGGTTTTTTAATGATAAGATACTCTAACAGAACTAGAGTGACAAACCAGTTTCTACGTGCTCCATTTTGTTAAACATCGCTCAAAACCAATGCCACAGAAACTCCCAAGTGCTTCTAGTAAGACAACTGTTTTAGTGCCTGTGCAGCCTGCTGCATTGTTGAGAGGCATATGCTACTGTATAATTATTACACTTAGACACAGTTAATTATCAATTTGTTATCAGTTTGAGCTGTCCTTTTTATAACCCAGACAGTTAACCACAACACCTGCTTAAACTCACATGATTGAGGTTGATCACAGTGCATAGTTAACTTAAGATACCCAGCATTACACCTGCAGAGGTCCTACCACACAAAGTTAGTGAACAAAAACGAAATCTTATACGTAGCTACATTAAAATCAGTCAACAGAATTTTAATCAGGATGTCCTTTATACAGTAGGAGAATGCATTATATGTGTTTGGCCAGTAGGGGTCATTGGTGTGAAGTGTACAACAGAGTCGTATCAAAGAATGTCTAATAGAGACGGGCTCTGGTCGTATATATAGAGAGTTTGGCCAACTCAATTCATGGGCGCCATATTGGATACCATCGTCAGATGTCTCTACCATGTAACCCTATGGGGCGAATATGCTATCTTGAAATAAATTGCTTATTTTCACTATAAAAAAGCACATACATGTTATTATCAACGTTTGTCATATGTAAAAGGCCCTTACGGAAATATTCCAGTGTATATTTACCTTCTATATCGTGAATGGGCCTCTAAAAAATGCTCATTGTAGTGAGTGAACACATTGCTTAATAAGTCTATGAGCAGTGTTTACCTTTTTCTCTTCAGTCTCCCGAGGCCTGACATAACCTTTTGTAGATCATCCATCACCAAGGACAAGTTAAACTTACTTCATGGCAAAAATTGTAACTGTTAACTAGTGCTGCATTTTAATGTACTGCATTGTTAGGCTATTATTATTATTATTAACAGACATCGATAAACCCTTCCCATGTTGTAGCCTAAAAAATTACATTCATTCACATTCAGCTCCCACACTTTTCACCTTTTTATTTCATGGGGGAAATTGTGAAATCTTTTGCCACTTCCCAGTCTTTCATTGCAGCCAAACGCGCAAAAGTTGTTCATTACTTCTGCGATTTATGTCATTTTTAAAATAATTTATTATATTTTTCCACGGTCCACGAAACACGTGACCGCCTCGGAACCAATCGCATAACGGGTTAGCTCAGAACATTTGATTCCCTAGTTGGCCAAACTCTCTATATTTACAGCTCTGGTGTACAATGTAGATCATCATGCACATCACAAGAGTATTTAATGGAATCACACCTCTTAAGTTCAACTTCCACTCTCGCGTCTGTTTGCATGTTTCCCATCATCACAATACTCAACATTTTTCCCAATTACTAACTACTAGGGGTGGGCGGATCAATCCCAAAATATCAATACTACCAATATTACGTCTCGATACTAGCATCAATAGGATCAACATCACCTTTAGTTTCTTTCTTTTACACATGTCATCAAAAGTATAGAACTGGCACACTTGGCAAACAACGTTCCATTTTCATGAACACGTCTTAAGTGCTTCTTCAGCTCCACTGCTACTGCTTGTGACTGTGCAGTGCACTCAATCAACGAACATACAGTACAGGTTGTGCACGCACAGCGCGCCGCGGCGTGCACCCTGACTACCTGGAACTAACTGACAATCCGACCAAGGGACTAGGTTTGCACCCGGAAGTTGATGCTTCTATGGGGAGATTCTGAGGCTAACAAGGCATGATCTTCGTTAACATTCCATAGACTCCCATTCAGTGTTGGGGATAACGCATTACACTAGTCAGACTCCTTTTTTGGAAAACGTTCAAAATTCTAGTTATTAGTTACTAGTTACATTTATAACAAGAAAATTAGTTACATTTACGTTATATTTTCACCTTTACTGTTTTAGAACACAAGTTAATAATTTATTATCCGTTGTTGTTGTTTTTTAATCCGTATTTCATTAGTGCGCCTCCACGCCAATCAGAAAAGGAGAGATCTTGCACTTAAAATTGTAATGTGCAGCATTGCAGATTGGAGGTTAGCAAAATGGAAGAAAACATAGCCTACATTTGAACAGCTGGAAATAGTCAAATTACTTCATCACAAAACGATCAAAAAGCAGGGAGCTAAATAAATGTGTCCAGTGAGCTGTGCGTCATGTGCAAGCACCTGTCGAGTGGGAATATAAGGGAAAGCTTGTCATTGTTCGTCTCACTCAAATGTTTTGGACCGAAATTGCTTTTTTCTACTATGGCATCTACAATGAGTGGAGGTATGTTATTTTTAAATTATATTTTTGCCGGTTATTCCAATAAACACGCATTGAAAACGTGCATAATGTTACAGAAAGTCCAATGTGCTTTAACAGGTGATGAGAACGCATATTCTACATACAGTACATAAGGTGTGCAAGGATTCAAGTGACATGCAGTAGGAACGTGTGTATTTGTGCCAGTAAACAAACATTCAGAATGCTTATAATTCTGCCACCCACAGATCTAAACTGTACCCTTTAGACACCAAATATTTCTGGTTCAGGCCTGCTCAATGTATTCTCCATGTGTCTCCATTAATTTCAGTAGCATTACTAGGAGTCAAGTCCCATTGCATATTGTATGTAACTCAAATTAATTTTTTTTATCTGTATTTCTTTACTCAGTAAAAATTTGTTATATACTCAAACATTGAGATGAAATTTGTTTTACATACAAACACTCACACATTCATCAGAATTAGACTGATCATATTGGTCAATTGGATCATGCCCAGAGAAAGTAGTTACCACAAGTCTGCACTCGACATGATCAGGCAATCTCTATCTAGGGGCGGCAAGGTGGCCTAATTGTTTATTAGGACCCTGGTTCAAACCCCCCCCCCCACTCTACCAAGGTGAAGCTTCTATCATTCTGTTTTTGAGCAAGACAGTTAACCCTAATTGCTCCCAGGTTCTGTAAATAATAATTCTTTCTTAATCAACTTACCAATAAATTTGATTCAAATCGTTTAAATATTTGGGAAGGTTAATAAATTGATAATTATTTGTCCAATGAGTATTGTATGATAATAAACCTAGACACACCAAAAAAGCATATGTAAAAAGCATTTTTTTAAAGTAACTTAAAGTAGTTTAATTAGTTACTTTCAATAAAGAGTAACGCAGTAGCGTAACGTAGTTACTTTCAATAAAAAGTAAAGCAGAAGGTAACGTAGTTACATTTGGGAGTAACTAAGTAAAGTAACTAGTTACTTTTTAAAGTAACGTTCCCCAACACTGTTCCCATTCATTGTTGGGTCAGTTTGACAGCGAATCAATTTAAATCTGAAGCGTTTGAAGACTCTCTATTTATCTATTGACTCTCTATTTGAACTGTGGCACAGTAGAGAAATTACCGTATAGTCAAGGAGAAGCTCGCAGATCGGGGTGAAGTGGAGGCATACAGTCAAAATGACAAAATAATTAATCAGAATACTTACCAAAAGTTGCTCCTGCTCCTACACTCATGGACAACTCCTACTCACGCTCTCCATTTCTGCAAAAGGCAAAATTCGGAATGATTCAGATTTCTCTTGGCAACTACGAGAATAATTACAAAGTTCAGACAGGTTGCTCACGTCATATCTACCTCATCACACTCGCAGTATGCTCAGGCATGATCGGAAAAGTGCTTCTAATTGACTTCACTTACTCTCCATAGGAAAGAATGGCAAGGCTTCGTCATATCATTTATACTGTGTATGAATCCAACACATAAATGCAACACTATTTACATGTCTCACAGGTGGTATATAGAAATTCCACAACTCACCTTACAAGGCACTGCAACACACCTCCAACAACAATACAACAAGTACCTAAATTAAGATGGAATATGAGTAATTAGAAAAATTTTCTTCTAGTGCATTGAGATAATTTGACTTCCTAAGATGTCTAAATAATACGCCAAAAACATGGTAAAAATTCTAACATAATAAGTAGTTAATTCAAAAAAGTAAGATAAAATATTTAAAATGATAAATGCCTCATAAATTCTCCCGTACATGAAAGTACTTAAGCCACTTTTAATAATAAAAAGTTTCAGTATCAATATCGGCGATACTGGCCAGGTATGACTTGGTATCGGATCAAACCCAAATTTTGCAGTATCGCCCACTCCTACTAACTACTCAATCTTCATGTAAGCGAAACACATAATAATGATATCCTTCTAGTAACTACTCCAGAGTTGTCCTGTAAGGGTCGCTGTGACGAAAAGTTCAACTCCCAGAACAAGTGCCACTGCAACATCAAGTGTGGAAACTACAACAACTGCTGCCAAGACTACGCTTCCGTGTGTGGAGGTACGCCGCACATTACAAACACCTCACACCTCTGTTCTGTGTGTGGAGGTACGCCACACATTACAAACACCTCACACCTCTGTTCTGTGTGTGGAGGTTCGCCACACATTACAAACACCTCACACCTCTGTTCTGTGTGTGGAGGTACGCCACACATTACAAACACCTCACACCTCTGTTCTGTGTGTGGAGGTACGCCACACATTACAAACACCTCACACCTCTGTTCTCTTTGTGGAGGTACGCCACACATTACAAACACCTCACACCTCTGTTCTCTTTGTGGAGGTACGCCACACATTACAAACACCTCACACCTCTGTTCTGTTATCACACTCTACTTTCCTCACTTATCCAATAACAAATGTATAACAACACTGGTGTTACAGTGTTACAAGTTAATGACCCAATCAAATGAAACTTAACAACTGATTACAATTTGAACCAATGTATTTACATCTCTATGTTACAACCGCACAAGTACCCTCAAACTAATTCCCCCACAACATGATATTATAGCTGCAGCTTTAAAGTGTTTCTTCTTTGTGTCTGCTGTGCTCAGGTGGTGGAAATGTAGGCAGTGTCATTACTGATGCTGAGATCAAGGCGCTGTCTGAGACTCTGTATGCCCTGGACATCAACAAGCCCTCTGGGTCCCAACTGATCATTGACCCCCAGGCCTTAGTGCCCGACTCCCAGACCAACTCTGAGAAGGACCTATCCCCACGCCCGTGAGACACCGAACTGCCCCTCATCCTCTACCTCTCTGTCATCCACTAGTTGCCTTCTTACTCTAGTTGTCATCCTCTCATTTTCTACCTCTCCATCATTTACCTTCTCATCCACTCCTCATCCTCCACCTCTTGGTAATCCAACCACTCGTCCTCTAACTTGCATCTATAACCTATCATCTATAAAACCTCCATTCTCCACCTGTCACCATCTACCTATCATTCTCCTCTAATACTGTACATTTCCTCTGTCACCCATCCATCATTATTATTTAATCAACCAATCTCCTTATTCCCCCACCCCCCTCCCTCCAATCTTTCTTACTAATTCATGCTCCTGGTTCTATGTACCTATCTGACCTATTTCCTGGCTGTGTTATCTTCCATCCAGTATTTTCCGGTTCCTGGACGAGGCGTCTCTGTTCTCTAAGCCATCGTATTCTGCTTTGTTGGCTCTGCTGGATAACTATGAACGAAACACCGGCATCACTGAGAACTTCACCCCCCAGCAGGTGGCAGAACAGGACAGCTTCCTCAGAGAGACCATGTCCAACACTGAGCTGGGCAGAGAGCTCTATGCTTTCCTTTTCACCAAGGGTAGACATCCACTCATCATGGTGCTAATAGTGCTAACACCTTCTCTGTTCCCCCCTGGCCAATGTGGTTCTGTATTTTCCTCTGTTTGATCTTCTCCCCAGGACGCTACGTTTCAGAGAAGGAGTTCCTCCAGGATTTAAAGATGATGTGGTTCGGCCTCTACTCTCGCAACGCTGGCAAGATGGACTCGAGTGGCTTTGAGCACATCTTTGCAGGTTTGGTGTTGACGTTGCCACAAGTATGGTGAAATGGGAAGACTGCACGCAGTTTTCTGGCAGGTCGTCATTTGGGGAAAAATTATTCCTGAAAGATTTTATGTTTAAGATTAGGAAAAACTTGCAATTTGGAAAAGTTGAAGGATTCAAGTTACTTTTAGTTTCAGGCATTACCAGTTAGGTTTAGACGTTTAAACATTAAAGTTAGGTTATTGAGTTTAATGTTAGGTTAAGATTAAGGTAGGAGTTAGGCTCAGGTTTAGGACTACGGCATAGGGATCCTGAATGTCTTGTGAAGGTTAGGTCTCAGATTCCCACAAGGATATGAAGACAAACGTTTGTGTGTGTATGCATGTTTGTGTGTGTATGCGTGTTTGTGTGTATGTAAAAAAGTGTATGTTTTACATTTTAGGGGAGATAAAGGGGGGGAAGATATCTGGCTTCCATAACTGGCTCCAGTTGTATCGACAGGAGAAGCAGGGCCTGTTGAACTACTACAGCCACAGTTTCAATGGACCTGTGAGTTTCAAACGGACTGTTTCTATCCCAGAGTTGCCTAATGTGGTCCAATGGCCCACTGCCGTCAGCGCAATCCCCAGTGCCTCCATCCATTAAAGGAAAAAGGCACTATTTAGAGCCGAAGCAGTGTTCTTGATCCATTTGCCCTGATAAAGACATCTAAAGTTTTGGGCTAAATCCTGAACACACAAAGGTACCAATCCACATCAAATACATTCTTTTTCAAGACACTTTGTCATTGAATCCATAATTTCGCCGTTGCTAATTGATTTTGTTTACTGTGTGACTTAGTGAGGAACTACGACTTTGTACATGCACACACACCACACTGTATCTACAACAGCAAATGACCTGCACCATAATACCTAGGTATATTAAGCTTGAGAAAGCATGTATTTGGCTGGTGTTTGAACATTTATTCATGTTTTGGGGGATGCCCAACATCATCAGAACAGAATGGCAAAGAAAATGTGAGGTAAATTGTTCAAGACCGGTTTATTTAAGATAAAAAAGCATTTAGATCAAGAAAACTGCTTTGGGACACGAAACAGTGAACTTTTACTTTAAAAGTGAATTCCAAGAAATAAAAAAGTATTAAAAACAACCCTAAGACCCATTTCCCCAAAATGAGATTTCTTTCTCTGCTCTTTTAGTGGACTTCTTACCCTGATGTTCTGGGGATGCAGTTTATGTGGGATGGTTACTTTAAGCAGGTTGGTTCTTCCATCATTGGCTGCAGTCCGGAGTTTGACTTTGCTGTATACAGTCTCTGCTACATTTCCCGACCAGGAAAACTGTGAGTATTTTGTTAAAGTGTATTTGTTTGCTTTTCAGTTTGTCTGTCGTATTTACCAATTACATATTTGAAAGCCATTCCATTTCTGCATTCCCATCCAATTTAGAACATGTCTCTGTCTGTGAATGCTGGCTAGTGAGTTATATTTTTATCGTGTTTCATGTCCAGGTGTAAACTTAGTTTGGGAGGGAAGCCACTGGAGATCCAGACGTACACCTGGGATAACTCCTCCTATGGGAATGGGAAGAAGTACATTGGCTCTGCCTATCCTGCCACGCCCACCAACTGAAGCACACAGCAGCAGTCAACAGTCTGGCTGTCACATCCTGCATCACCCTGACCAATGACCAAGCTTAGACTTAATAATATGCAGTAAAGTCATAAAGTTTATATGTAAATTGGTTACATTATTGTAAAATGGTACAATCCTAACGTAAAACATTTTGAATTTATAGTGCTCACTATAAATGCAGATGCAGAAATCAATAAAGCCAAAGTGACATGCCGTTCAAAGTTGTGAGTCAAACCTTTTCTCTACCTTAATGAGTTGTGCAATTCTAATTCTAAAGGAGGTCTGTGCAGAGGTTAATCTCTCTACATGGCAGAGTGATTCCTTACACTATTCAGTGCTTGTTGTCTCAGTTGAAAATAAATTTAGTGAACTGTGTAGAAGTTTAGCAACTGACAAATGACTGACTGGTTTTATTGCAACAGTCCAGATGGTCTTATGTGTAAATAGTATTATCTGAGCCATAATAATTAGTATGATATATTGCATTACAATAGGGGCCATTACATTTGAATTAAAGGTATTTTATGGTAGGACTTGGCAAGTTATGATGATATATTACATCATTGTTCAACAAAGGGCTTGAAGAAGAGATGAACTGTGTGCTTTAGCTCTGCAAACCTAAACAGTCAAGCAATAGAAAACCTGTAGGTTATTAGAATATTAGCACCCATGAAGGAATGAACTTACTATCCCCAACGGGGCTGAAAATTGGCATTTTACACGCCCTCAAAAAGGGCACATTGGTGACTGCACAACACGAAAAGCACATATGAATCTGACACAATCACTTACTGTCTCATCCAATGTATGTTTTTGTATGCAGCCATACATCCCTCAACAGCAAACAAATGAAAACGAATGTAAAGAAAAACGTTTAGCGGATCCTATTCTGCTTGACCTACTCCAAACCGTACCCACTAGCTAAACCTGTTCCTATCAGCTGTCCGAAAAGCCCTATGTGTCCCACCCCATTTGGGGGTGAGGGTCTGCGTGTGTGCGGCTGCTTCCAGCTGGGATGGGGGTTGACTATACCCTTTCACTCATCCAGGGTGACTAACGGGATAAACTTGGGGTCTGCTGATGGGACAGGGGGACAACTTGCTCCCCTGTTTAAAGAAAGTATTAGAGGAGATGGATCTGCCTTAGATCCCATTGTCCTCTAGTATGGGTGTGTCCACGCCCAGGCCACAACACAAGGCCAGTCACTTCTTACAAAAACACAGCCTTTTAAGAATTCATCTGACTCCGCCTCCACAAACAGGCCATTCTCACATCAACCTCACAATAAAGATATGCTACGCACTGAGAAATTTCTCTAGCTCGGATTTGTCAGACCATATTAAGTTTTCTGGGCCAGTGACTTTGAAAATTAGAAGAGTAAATTGTCTGTCTTTTCACTCTCCCGTCTTTTTAAAGCCGAGATGGAATCAAATTAAACCACAGTGGGGCGAGCGAGAGGAAAAAAAAATCAATTGTCCCTTTTGTCGCTCTCACAACTTCATAATTGAATTATAGCTGGCCACCCGCCACAACACTCACACCCCCCCTTCCACACACACATAGCCCCCAAATGGGCTTCCCTTGGCAGATCTACTAGCCACCTGACTTTTGTTTTGTAATTATATTATCCCGCTCTCTTTAGCGTGTCGTGGCTAATGGCTGAGTGGGCCAGTCCAGCTGCACATGCAGAAACAAAGCTGCTTATGGGGTCAGACAATAGGCCCGTGGAAAAGGGACGCCTGAAGGCGGTCAGTCAATAAGCACGCACCGCAGGGGGCCAACGGAGGGTTTAGGGATGGGTTAAGGGGGTTTTGGGGTGTAGCTGGCTCATCAATGGGATGGTTGATTTAAGGACACATGGTCCAGATCACCAGAACGTTTAGGTCTGAAGATGGAGGCAACGAAGTTCAAGTATGGCTCAGAGCAACTTCCAAGCTGATAGGGGACCATAAAACCATGGTGGTGTTTTTGTCTGTCTGCAGACTCAGGAAGAAAAGAAAATTATGGTGCATTCAATTTAGAAAATCAAAAGTGTTTGGAGAGTATATAGGTGATAGGATAGTTGAGGCCACAAGTATGTGAAGAATTGAATGAGATTATAAAATAAAATATAGATGTTTAACTGTATAATTTAAGGTGGCTGAAATTGGAAATATGTTTAAAACTCAAAACCATTATGAATTAACATGCATTGGGGTGACCCACAATCCCCCACAAACACACACACTATGTACAGTATGTGCTCTCGTCATGCCCCGCCGGGGTACTAGGATCTCTCAAAGGATTCCCAGTCTGACAGATGGACACAGCCCCTCTCCCCACTGTAACTGAAATCAGAGCACTAGGGATTCAGGAAGAGGTTTGTGTGTGTGTTTGCAAGGTGAGGAATGAGGGTCCTTAGGGTCAGAGTTCGGTCAGGTGAGAATACAAGTGCATCTGAGCCGCTAGCAGATAGTTATAGAAAGGTAGTATGAGCCATCTGTCAGAGAAGTTCGTAGAGCATGACCAACACTGTGGGGACTAGGGGACGTGACCGCAATCATAGCTACTTCTTTACAACTTGTGGAATACTAACATGTGTGTCTCTCTGTTTTAGATATGTAATAGGCACGAGCATGTCAGAACCAAAGTAATAAGTTAATGCATTGTGAGAAAAGTTATAGTTTGTCTTCTAAATTAACAATCTGAATTATCTTCTTTGTCTGACCCATCGTTTGCTCTTGTTAGGCTGTTTAGGAGCATGAGGCCTGAGCTATAGCAGGATATTCCCAGGTTATTACCACTCTGGGGAAAAGCAATGCCTGGCTCAGTTATTCCCACTCTGGGCTGCAGGTGTGGAGTAGGTTAGGCAGAGACCCAGAGGGAAGAAGTAGGAGGTCGTCTGGGGAGTAAGGGGGGTAAGAGGCATCCTGTGGGTGTAAAGACAGTTCCCCCATCCAGGCCTGCACTCCGCACTTCTCCCTTAAACATGAACACATATGATTTTTTATCTCATGGGACAGAAGAACTTCTACTTGTCCCTCACACAATCACAACTACAAGGTCTCTATCAAAAGCAAATTCTATACAGTCAAAAATATATGATGAAAGTATGATTATAAATTCCCCATTATTAAATATGATCATGTAAACACATGAGTGGATAAATATGTGTAAACCAATGTATTTCATATTTTTTTTCTAGACCTACTGCATAGGCCAAGCCTATAGCTCTGGCTGGTTTGCGCTTTACTTAACCTAATCGTTACTATGCATGCATCACTTCTGTCCCGTCTCGTGACGGTGTCTCTGGAGCCCTATTTACTGGGCCTAATTGGGTGCAATGAGCGGATGCCGGACCCAAATATCTGCTCAGAAAACTCGGGTGTATGAATGGCCGGGGGAATGGCGCGAACACCTGCTCACGCGAAACCCCAAGCTGTCACAATCAGTTAAACTCACAAAACCGCGCGCGCCACTTCATCTATCTTCAGAATATTGAAATGTATTTTTTTTATTAAAGTAGGCCTACAATACAATCCAAAAATTATTAAATATTGTAAGCTTAATGTAATGTCAAAACAGATCCAACCTGCATCCAATCAATCTAATAAAAGTTTCTGTTTGAGGCATACTCACGAACACACATACAAAGCTTCTGATTTTTTATGATATTGGCCACGGGCCTGACACGCGCGCTGGAGCCTCAATGAATTGGATGTTAGAGGATGAGAGTGTGGGAGGAGGAGCCTGTTTGCCGGTCAGAGGCTAAAACCACGGGATACCGACGTGTGACCCGCAGAGAGGTTTCACTCTGGGATGGAACACTTAAGGAATCACAGCGGATAAAGTTAAAGATCGTGTGTTTGACGGTATTAATGGAAAAAAAGTTTTTAGCCTACTACCTCCGGAAAGGTGTGATAGTATAAACTAACTGAGTACATCTACTCAACAGCCAACAAGTAGCGCGACCTTGGAGCGTAATTTCAAATATCAGGTAGGCCAACCTAATTTTTATCATCTTAGTTCATGTAGCCTAATCGATTTTCTGTTTTATTACATGACATACTATTATATATTAAATTCCAATTGTTTTGGAATTTATGAAGATTAGATTATATTGGATTTTTTTATGTGTGTTATGTACGTTACATAGCATAGGTTATTAGAATAACAAAAAGGAGGCATAGCCTAGAACTGTAACTGTGATAAATGCCTTTGCATACAGATTTATGTCTTTGATTATTTAACATCTAAACCTCTAACAAGTCTTTATTCTTGTATTTATTCATATCAATGTACAATCAATTCAATGCACTGTTTCCTCTGTATATTCTAATTCATTGCCTTTTAATACATATTGAATTCATTTTTTATATATAAATTGTATTTAATTAATCAATTATTATATTTGCCTGGCTATCCCAAGGGGAAAATTACCCTCAGGGGAAAGCTAATCTTACTTAAATCTGTGATAATTCTTTATCTAAAATAAGTCTTCACCTGCTTTAGAATCACTTTAGTCATTATTTTGTTGATACAAATATGGTCCAAGCCATTGCTTACACAGCTAAAACACATCAAATAAACAACATGTTTTTTGGTGATATTAGCTCAATAATTGTAAAATTATGCCATAGGGATAATAATGAATAAAATTAAATTCTAAATTCTATGGTACATACAATATTATTGACTAATCACTTAAAATGATTAACAGGTTTCATGGAGGATCAAATTGTTGAAATGAAATAAAATGTTAAAGCTCAAGATAAAATATGGGCATATTGATAAAAACAACAAGGAAACATTTTATTTTACCACAACTATAAACACAAAACGCAATCAGCCAAGCCACATTTGTTGCAGAGTTAAAAAAGATTTATTTCCAGTTATCTGTCACTGATCCGGGCATGTAGTCCAACCTTGAGTTAATCCCATGTTGCTGCTTCATCCGTTGAGGGAGCAAATCCCGCAATGGCCCAGATTGAGGGCATCCCAGCACCCATCGCGACCTAAAAGCATGGAATTACATAGTTTAGAAGTCCCCCGAGATCAAGTCTTCTCCCGGATTAAAACCCTCCAAAACATAATTTTTTTAGGGGGTTGGGTTGAGGAAGGGGTGATATCCTAGCTCACCAGCCTTAAGTAACCTTTTCAATATGCTGCTGGATATTACAGCGCAGTTGCAAATGTAGCAATTGGTAACAACTTTGGAGCCTCTAAATATTTTGTAGTTGGAATTACAATAGTTTATAGATTTAGGTGGTGGATTTAAATGTGAGCAAGCAACTTCATACGGAATGTGGTCGAGGAGTGGAAAGGGTTGATTACTAGTAAAGCAGAATGTTACCTGGAGGATTTATTATCAAGTAAAGAGTGGTGATTAACACTGAAGCTAATAGCGTTAGGATCTCAGCATGACAAAGTAGGAAAAGGAGCTGTCCTTTGTATCTTAGTGCTGAAAACAATCCTTACAAGCAACATGCTCTGTTTGCTGACAAACATGACATTAAAAGATGGTCCTGGCTGATTTTACACTTACCTTGGGGCTACTGGAGTTGACCACACATGGTCAGAACTCATTAGGCTTTGGGATAAGGCAGCTATAAAAAGACTGGTCTGGTCTTCAAAACCCCCTAGGCTCAATGTCCCAGCATCAGCACATCAACAGAGGTGGGGAGAACCTACTCTGTTAAAGTTTTGTGTGGAAATAGGTGAATTCTTAAGCATTTTGGATCTTTATAGATATGTGCCAACATCTAAACTGCTGCTGACTTTAGTGTGTTGTTGGCAGGAGACAATGATGGCCAAGTCATACGGCAGGCCTGGCGAGGGGGCAGAGCTAGTCAGCTCTCTGGAGTGGATGGATGACGAAGTGAGCTCCCCAGATGTAAATGAGCCAATGAGGTGCCACTACAGAGCTAGCGGGATGGCCCACCTGGGCAAAGAGCTGGGCAGCGAGGACATGGATGAGGATGAGGATGAGGGCCAAGGAGAGGGGAACACCCCCAAACGCAGAGGTCCCAAGAGGAAGCGGATGACAAAGGCGCGGCAGGAGCGCTTTAAGGCGCGGCGTGTTAAGGCTAACGCCCGGGAGCGCTCAAGGATGCACGGGCTAAACGACGCTCTGGAGAACCTGCGCAGCATAATGCCTTGCCACTCCAAGACCCAGAAACTGTCAAAGATCGAGACCCTGCGGCTGGCACGCAACTACATCTGTGCCCTGTCCGAAGCCCTGGAGGGGGGCCAGTCCACGGAGAGCAGGGCCTTCATAGAGACCCTGTGTAAAGGCCTCTCTCAGCCCACCAGCAACCTGGTGGCAGGCTGCCTACAGCTGGGGCCTGGGGGGCCACTAGAGGAGAGCAATGAGGACAGACATGGGGGGAGGGGAGGGACCACAGTCCTGGCAGGGGTTGGGATGGCCATTGGACCAATTAGCTACTCCTCCCCCGGGCTACCGAGCCCGCCCTATGGCACACTGGACTCTGCCCACCTCATTCACCTGAGGGGGATGAAGGGAGGGGTTTACGAGAGCCACTCCCCTAACAACTGTAACAGTGGCGTGGGCACCCCTCCGTACGACGGCCCTCCCACACCCCCCCTCAGCATTGGCAGTAACCTGGTGCCCAAGCAGGAGTCCTCCCCCCACTACCTCCCCACAAACCACTACACCCCTACCTCCCAGGGACAGGTTCTCTACCAGAATGCCCGCTACGAGGTGCCACTGCAGATGCCCTATGACTCGTACCATCCTCCTAACATGGCACCTCCACAGATGACCACCGTCTACGGGGATTAATGGACAGAAAAGACTGATGTCACTGTTTACATTTGTGTACTGTAAATATTAGCACTCAACACTGTCAAAAACAGGTAAAAAGACTTTGTTAAACTGCTGATTTGCTGTAATTGTTTCTGAAAGCTAATTACCCTAAAAGCACTCTACTACTTGACGTTGGATTGGTTCACAAAAGGTCCATAACAGGCCATGGATTATGTAGGTGGAAAGGCTGTTATGAAGTCTGACCACTGAACAAATTATGAGGACGTCTGACCAGCACTCACATGAATGCATAATCCATGTATTTATGTTTTTTATTTAATATTTATATGAACAGCTATTAGTACTCCTGTTTTACATGTTTTTGGTCTTGGCCTTCTTTGTTTGAACTTTCCTTGTAACTTTAACTGACATATGTCTCTTCTCTGCCCTTTCTACTTTTATGTTTATTGTCTCCTGTTTCGCACTTAAATATATAATAATATAATATTACTACCTTAAAAAAATATATAATAATTCTATCTTGAAGAATATTCCAATACAACTATATTAAAACATAATCTAATTTATTATATTAATGTTGCTGATAAGCAATAAGAAAATTACCCATTCCAAGGAGAGAACTGTCTTCTGTTGTTATGATTAGAACCAATATCAACTTTCCGCTAGGTGTCACTTTTGTAGATCATATCATATAGTTCTTAACAAATCAAGATGAAATTATGGCAAATTATTAATGAACATTCCTGAATGAAATCTCTCTATATATATTTTCTTTTCATCCTTTGACATTTTCTCTTTTGCCAAATACTTAAAAAATAAATGAAATATTTTCTATTGTTTTTTCTTAACAAAATTGTAATGAATTATAATCCTTTAACTGTAGTATTTCTGCATAAAAATCTGAAAGTGGTTTTGATTTAAGTGTATGAATGTGTGACACCTGCTTTAAGAAATGGTGAGGGTGTGAGCGAGAAAATGAAAGAGAGTACTTCTGTTAATACTCTGCTACCATCATTGAAGAAAGTCATACACTCTCATACAGACATAGCTACACATGCATATACACACCTAACCATGAATGACGAGAGATAAAAAATCACTGAGAAAAGTGAGAGAGGAAGGATAGAGAAATACAGAACGCTAAAAAAGACAGATGCATAACAGTTTTGTTGTTAAGCGGCCACCATGGGTCCATTGTAAATGCAGCCTGTTTTTTCTCTTGACCTCTGACCCTGCATTGTGCTGCTGAGTTTACCGGCTCTAGAGGAAAGGACAGCTGGGAGGAACAGGGGAGCCACATTGCTCTGACAGCTCTGACTTAGTGGGCCTAATGAATGAGGAGGGCATGCTATAAGCCATCATAACACCTCCAAATAATCACACTCCTCTTCATTTCACTTTGAAAGCACACCATACTGACGCAGAGACACTCAGACAGACACACAGACAGATAGTCAGACAGACACACAGACAGATAGTCAGACAGACACACAGACAGACACACAGACAGATAGTCAGACAGACACACAGACAGATAGTCAGACAGACACACCGACAGATAGTCAGACAGACACACAGAGAGATAGTCAGACAGACAGACAGACAGACAGACAGATACTCTGACAGACACTCAGATGGACACACAGACAGCCTGACACACAGCTAGACACACAGACAGATAGTCAGACAAACACATAGACAGATAGCCAGACAGACACTCAGACAGACAGAAGAACACACAAACAGATAGTCAGACAGACACACAGATAGACACAAAGACAGATAGTCAGACAGACACACAGACAGACAGACTGACACACAGCTAGACACACAGACAGATAGTCAGACAGACACTCCGACAGACACTCAGAAAGATAGTCAAACCGACATACAGACAGACACACAGACAGACACACAGACAAGTAGTCAGACACACAGACAGACAGACAGATAGTCAGACAGACACACAGAAAGACATACAGACAGATAGTCTGACAGACACTCAGACAGATAGCCAGACAGACACTCAGACAGACAGACACACAGACAGATAGTCAAACAGACACACAGACAGACAGATAGTTAGTCAGACAGACAGACAGACACACCGACAGATAGTCAGACAGACACACAGATAGACACA
>JACXGM010004726.1:0-37133 GCA_016801145.1 Umbra pygmaea
CAATGGAGCCGTGTTGCAAGTTTCGCGTTGCCATTTGGCTACCGTCTTGTTGTAGACTTGTTTCCTATTGGCTATAGCGACAGTACTGACGTAATCACAATCTTACTCATGCCGATAAATATCAAACATGTTTGATATGATCGGGGCGAGCCCGATTTGTGTGAGAGCAGATCGGCAGGTGTAAGATTCGATCTGTGAATGCCTCACATTACCAGATAATCTGCACCGAAAATCTGCACCGATCGAGGTCCTCAACAAGATTTTTTCTCAGATTCTCGGGAGGTGAAAATCGGGCATAAATCGGGCATAAATCGGCCTAAAACTCCTGTAGTGTGTGGCCAGCATAAGTAAGTCCATGTGACATGGTCATATAATTTAGAAGCGGGAAAACCGGAAAGTAAACAATTCTCACAGGACAGAAACCAAAACAACAGCACATACCGGGGAGCAACTTCAATACATGTAAGATCCTTATAAGGGTGAGCATTACACACTAAAGATAACCTGTACTATAAATGTACGAATCAATTATTGACAAGGGTCTCTTTGATTTACTGAAGTTCTACATTCAGAACGTTTTAGGATTATGTTATATTAAAAACAAAAAGAATGTGTGACTAACGTGGGCAGACTGAAGCTTCGAGTTCACATGGAACGTTTTACCAGAAACAATTTATTTTAGCGCCCAAAGGTTTGTATCCAATTATACAAAAAGTTATAATTTGTAAATGTCACAGTCACTTTCTGGCATGACCCTTTCACATAGAATAGGGAACACCAGCTGGATGAAACAGTGCCTGGCATTCTCTACATGCTTGTTGGTGTTATTCTCCTTCTGGAACACATCTCATGACCACCCCCAAACCAGAGCACATCTGCTGAATCATTGCTGTGACCTTGGCATATCCCAACACATCATCAGAGTTGGATAATAAGTCTGGTAGAGCACTGCCAGTGACAAATAATGGAGTATTTTGTCATAATTCCTTCCACACTAATGAATAAATATTGACTACATTGTTTAGCAAATAAATACGTACTACATGTTGCCATTATTATGTACGAGTTCATAGTTACATCACGTCACAATATTTTTTTCTTTAAATACTGTCAGGTCATTTTATGTCTCTATGTTTATAGTTATTATTATTGTTAGGATGTTTTATATTTGTATATATTTGTTATATATGTGGTTAATATCCCGATTGTAGATTTTTTCACACACATATTTTTATTGTCCTATAAGGTAGGACTTTGACACGTCCGATCTGTGTAATATTTTTTTTTAAATGAAGAAAAAAATACATTCCTGAGTGCAGTGTACATTATAAACTGTGGATTACTTTTTGTGTTTGCACTTGAATTGTGCAAAATACACACTGTCAGTTGTATCAACTTAGTGTGCGCAGTTCACAGATAAGTTGAAACTATAAACTACACAGTAAAAAGTTGTGATTTGAAAAGAAATAAAACAAATATGTGACAGAAAGAAAGTCTACCCATACAAGTTGGCAGACTACAGCATTCCAGGCTGTATAAATATAGACATAAATAGGCCCACCATCCTGTGTATGTTTCCTCTCACAAGTCTTATTGCATGAATAAAGAAAGCAGATTTTTCTACTTTTCCCCACTTTTCAAGTGAGGCTGCATGGTTAGCCATGAAAAAACAATCAATCAAAGGGATAGAATCAATTTTACAGCCCTTTAAGTCAAACTACAACTGCCAGGGACACGGAAGGTGAGGGAAGCAGATTAGATGGGTGAGGGGTAGAAAATAGGACAAGCAGGAGCTGCAGATCTAGGCCTAATAGCCAGCCAACCCCAGATAAAGATTCACTAAGCTGCAGGAGAATTTTGTTTAACAGCCATGGGGGAGCCTGTCAGAAGTATATTAGCCAATGTGACTCCAGCCACCCACTCATGAGGTGAGAGACTGTTATTAGAGCTGCATGGTGAGATTAGACCTCAACACTCAGAGCATGACACCAATCTAGCTGGCATTGGAGCATCATTTGGACCTGAGGTTGTTCATTTATAGTGTATACATCTCTCCAACTACAATACTCCCAAATCTCTCAAAACTTGTAAGGCAACCAGTTGTGATAGGATCACTCAACCAGCATTGAGATCAACTGCAGTGATAGAGAAGATGGATTATTCTGTACTCTATTACTCTAAGTCGCACTGGATAAGAGCATCTACTATATTAATACAACTGTAATGTTATACTGTACTGGTCAACTTGAACAGCCATCTTAACGAAGTAACATGAACATACATTTCCTTTACATGTTTTTGTAGGATGAATAGTGTATATGAAAATTATGTGTCCCGAAGCACCAAATTAAACATACTGGAGATACTGAACATGCAAAATAGCAGGCTAAGGAATGTTGGAGGTGGATTTGCATGTAGTTTTTTGCAACATACATTTGTGAAATTCATCAATAAGCTTGCTGAGGATCAACTCAGAGCAAAATGTTTTGATTCAACCTAATCAAGCGGATGTAATAATTTGCTGAAAATATAATGTTCTTTAACATTCAGTTTCCTGGGAGCATACTTTTTGGAGTAAAAATTAACACACAGTACAATAGTTTAATGTCTTCCCCATTTAAAGGCCTCACAAATCAAAATAACACTGATTAAGAAACTGGTTAAGTTGGTTCATTTTCAGCTATTAGGATTTTCAAAACCAGCTGCTGTGTATTGTTACATCTTATTAGTAGTATATTTAGAGGCTGGTTATTTGACATGGCTTCTTAAGTATATTCAATAATAACAGTAGGCAACGGTGTTGTGAAAAAGCATCTGAAAATGTTTAAAACATCTAGCAGACTAGTATTTACACTTCAGTGGTTTTATGTCATGACTGTGTGACAACGAGAGAAAGAATGACAAACAGAGAAAGAGACAGAAAGAGACAGAAAGAGAACAAGGAAAAGAGAGAGAGGACTGGAGAAGCCAAGGCCCTTCGGAAACAAAAACCCAACAGAGAGTTTAATTCAGCCTGTCCACAATACAGAGATACTTTAGTGACAGGAGACAGGAAGACAAGTCCAACTGAAACACAGTCAAATAAAAGGAAGACACAAATGACAATAGTAGTGATAAATGTGAGGGAAATGTTGCTGAGTTTGAGCTCCGGGATGTTCATGGTTATGCGTTGAGATGTGTGGGTATTTGAAAGGGCCACTGGTGGGATAAAGCTAGCCTGAGAAAAGGAAGAATGTCTCCATACCTGTATAAAATTAGGAATTAGGAACAAACCGAGTTTGATCATCAGTCATTAGAATTAGCATTATAGCAATCAGTCAAATGCATTAATCTTGCTTTCAGAGTAGAAGTCACCGTGGGAGGCTGGGAGGTGTGTATTGAGCAGTGAAGGTTACCAGACTGCCATCTATTCATCCTGCTGTCTCTCTGTGAGACATTTGACCTTTAGTCAAAATAACCTTAAAAAGGACAAAGCCGTAGAATTGGAGGTAGCGGACATTTCCCCTGTAGCCATTAGACTGGTGTTAACCATTGAAATTCCTGGGAAGCATAATCTACACTCTCAGTAGGGACAACAACCTCTCTGCAATCATTGTGTAGGTACACTTGGAGATGTGATGCTGGTGAAAGCTGAGAAACAGATAAATAAAATCTATTTGTCAATCCTATTCAAGGCAACCGTCTCCATCAGTGTCTGGCTTGAGTCTGCCTGACGCGGGAGTAATCTGCTGCCACCAGCCGTCCACTGCGCTACTAGAGTCCAGACTAAGAAAGCGCGCAAGCAAGGACATTGCTGACCTTTCCCACTCTGGTCTCACAATATTTTAATAATGGTCCTTGGACAGGTGCCACCTGAGCACTTTCTTTCTTGTGCTGTGGCCCTAAGTAACTGGCCAGCTGTCCCACGTTGGCTAGTAACACCATGCACACAACCCTTATGTTCTTACTTTTTAACAAAATAGCTGTGAACATTACCATGTACAATGCATTAACTGTTGAGTACACAGGCTCATAGTAGTTTTAGGCTAGTAAAATGTTCTGCACTTTGCGGCAGAAATAATGTTTGTTTGATTCAAAACTGACGGCGAACCTCACATTACATCGGACATGTGCACATGAGCATAGTTTTTAATCATATCTAACCATACACCTAAACTTAACCCTAACCTTAACCACACTGGAGAGTTAAAATGTAATCCTGTATTATATATATACACACACTGTACATATAAATTGTAATTTTCAATTAAAATAAAATTAATGTGAGGTCCGCTCTCTGGTTTGCATCAGCCAATCAAATCATTTCTGCCTCCCAAGGCAGATCTGCCTGGTGAACACTTTTCAATAACTAAAAGTCCTATGAGCACAAAGCTCGTATACTCACTGCACATATTATATCTTCTATCCACACCTATTTTTGATTTGTGCCCAAACACACAGATGGCATATAAAGGTCTTTGTGAGCATGATGATATATTGTGAGCGAACAGGGAACTTGACTTACAAGCAGAGGAGTCCAGTGCTGCATGCATATTAACCACTCCACAACTGTAGGCCGAATGATTAATGTGAGGTCACAAAACAAAATCTGAAGCAATCTGAAGCACACCAGTACTTTTCTGTGGCTATATATTGCTATATTTTCAATATCTTTTATATATTCCTGTAAAGAAGAGAATATTATTAAACTAGGCAAATACATTTAGTTTGTTCCACATTAATATTATATCACCTATGTTTGTATGTCCACTGTGCTGTCCCTAAGGCCAACTACTCTAATATATACTTTGAATAATGTTATTAAATTTCTGTGGTCAGCAACTCTATATGAGATTATTGTATTGGTAGGTTTGGGATACTATTACGCTGCTACAAGCATGCAACCAAAAATGGCAATGGCTTATTTTGATAAATTATTGATTTAGGCTAAGCCTATATTGTAATATGATAAATGTTTCTAATGAGTGATGAGGACTTGAACAGATACAGTATGAGCTGAACATTTACTCATTTCTCCAGCCAACTATCTGACATTGATTCATTAAACATCTTAAAGAGAATGCAATGTTGACCCACTCTTCCAAACAAAACCATGCTAAATGTTAACAGTCTACACGTAGGCCCACATGGCATTTGTTTTGTTTTTATTATAATGGTTTCATTGGTTTGAAAAAATTTAACCACAGATATATGAACTAAAAATCATGACCCTAGAATTGATTTAAATCATTGCAGCATCACAAAAGATTAATGGATTACGGCAAATAATTTTGTGTTAAAGTCCCATAGCCTGGTCTAGTGACATCACTGTGCCAGCTGAAATAACAGGGTTCTTATCTTTAATGAATACTTGTATTGGGGAAAAAATACCAGATTTCTAATTAATTTCCTGAATGCAACATTGATTTTCAGCTTGCTCAATGTGAGACTTGAAAGTGTAATTTCTGCACGCAACAATGTATGTGCATGCAATTTAATGTAGATTCTCCCTAATGCAAAGTAATGTAGAGTCTCCCTAATGTAATGTAGTCTCCCTAATGCAAAGTATGGTAATGTAAAGTCTACCTCATGCCATGTAATGTAGAGTCTACCTCATGCAATGTAATGTAGAGTCTACCTCATGCAATGTAATGTAGAGTATACCTCGTGCAATGTAATGTAGAGTCTATCTCTTGCTAGGTAACATCGTGTCTCCCTAGTGCAATGTAATGTAAATCCTACCTCACGCAATGTAATGTAATCTACCTCTTGCTAGGTAACATTGTGTCTACCTCATGCAATGTAATGTAGTGTAAATCGTGCAATGTAATACTATGTCTACCTCGTGTAATGTAATGTAGAGTCTACCTCTTGCTAGGTAACATCGTGTCTCCCTAGTGCAATGTAATGTAAAGTCTACCTCATGCAATGTAATATAGTCTACCTCTTGCTAGGTAACATTGTGTCTACCTCATGCAATGTAATGTAGTGTAAATCGTGCAATGTAACACTGTGTCTACATCAAGAAATGTAATGTAGAGTCTAACTTGTGCAATGTAATGTAGTGTACCTCGTGCAATGTAATGTAGAGTCTACATCATGCAATCTAATGTAGTCTACCTCGTGCAGTTTAATGTAGAGTGTACCTCGTGCAGGACATTATGTGCCAGTGTGACATATGGCACTTACCTGACCCATTGTATATTATAATAACATGTAATTATTGTTGTGTATATGCTGTCAACCACCTAGTATTGCAAGCCAGATGGCAACTTCAACATATTTTAAATGGCTACAGTATTGCCATAGTGTTTTACCCAATGTCTGGCCATGCATATCCACCTGCTAGCACCCCCAGTACACTCTAAAAACAAATGGTGCTAAATAGCACTAAAAGGGGTTCATTTGCTTGTAATCATAGGGGAACCACTTTAAGTGCAATATAGCACCTATCTTTAAAAAAGGTGCTATGTAGAACCATAAAAGGTGCCAAATAGCACCTTAAGCACCCCAAAGAACCGCTGAAGAACCGCTGAAGAACCAAACTGGGCTTGACAGGTTCTTTAAATGGTAGTGGTGCTATATAGCACCATAACCACCGCAAAGAACCCCTGAAGAACTGCAGAAGAACCATTTGTTTTTAGAGTGTACAAGTGTTCCAAGTTCTAGAATTTGTGTACATTTCCCCAGCAATTAAACGTGATTCTGACTCAGTCTATATGCCTACCTGCCTGTCTGCCTGCCTGCCTGCCTGTCTGTCTGTCTGTCTGTCTGTCTGTCTGTCTGTCTGTCTGTCTGTCTGTCTGTCTGTCTGTCTGTCTGTCTGTCTGTCTGCCTTACCTGCTGTCTCTCTGCCAACCTGTCTGTCTGTCTAGATAGATTTTGAGCAGCTGGGCTGGAAGGCTCTGGTGATCACAGGGTCACACTCCTCCACTAAGTGCTTCTTGACTACAGTCCATGAGCTGTAAGACCTGACATTCACTCTGTAAAGCTGTTGCTATTCTCTAATGGCATCAGAGTCAAGCAGGTTTTTTAATTCACAAATGCCACAGCGAGCGAACTCTGGCTGAGTCATTACAACAGACCCAGCTAAGTAACAAAAGCAAATTGTCCATGTGATTAGGCAGTGGGAAAGGAAAAGAATTGCTGTTGCAATAAGGGTCTAGTGTGTGGGTGGGTGTGTGTGTGCAAAAGAGATAAAGTTGAATCTATATTTGTATTCTGAGATTTTTTCTAAAATCAAAGCTCCAAGATGAAGCAGTGGCATGCAGGCCAAAGCATCCCTCACGCAGGTATCATTTCCTGTGAGATGGTAAACTAATACACTATGATTTATGGCATGTCTGCTGCCATTCATTTAGCCCACTTTGACACAGCCGTGAAAAAAAGGTGGAGAAATTGAATTGCCACTTCAAAATAGGTCTAACATAATACAGGTTGCCTTGGTAATACGACTTATACAAAGCTGCTTGCTGAAATACATTTCAAATCGAAGATATTAAAATGACACTGAAGAAGCCAATCAGACAGTTTCTACTAAGCATGTAGTACACCGAAAGTGCTCTACACCCAATAAACGTACACCAATCCCTTTGATGACCACCACATATGCCATCAAATATTAAATGTCTCCTTACCTTGTAATTCAGCTTTTGTACTGTTTATTTTATTGAAAATGGAAAATGCTGGAACTAAACATAAAATTTATACAGTACACCTCTTACAGTTTTTGCCAATTGCTTACATACTGAAAGCAAATCCATAGACAAAAGCATCAAAACCTTAACTTATGTAATCTTGCCTTAAACAAAGGCACCAAAATTGCAAACCCAGATGTTTTATTGCTTTGCAATTTGTTTGCAATTCTGCAACACACTTACAACACAGTTTCTTACATTAAAGACATGGTTCAAGAATGGCATCTCTTGCAATCACTGGGAAAACCCCGCCATTCAAAATGCTAAATATACATGAAATTGGCAACACCAATATACACATGAAAACACTTTTATTGAACAATTAATCTGAGCCTTACCACTACAAATATACCTCAGGTATATAAGGTATGGAGTTATTTTCCTATCTTTATTCAAGAGTGCATTATGTCAATTTGAGAGCATTTCTCACAGATAATACGTTCAGATTTTGTAATAATTTCCCTCAAAACCTTGCTCTCACACTCTGCTTGCACTTAAATTTGTTCTGCTTGTGCTCAAACTTTCAGATTGGACTCAGATACGGAATGTTTTTGCTTGGATAGATTTCCTACTCTCAACATAAGCCTTTCTCCCCGCACTCAGGCTGCATCTTCTCCTCACAGATTTGTTCTGCGCTCTCGGATTCAGGGTTTCCTGCAGCACTTTGCAGTCTAGGCGGCCGCATAAACAACAGACGTCTGCCGCCTTAACTATGCAGTCCCCAAATAGTAAATCAGATTTGTGTTGCGTCCGAAACAGGTAGTAAATATGACGTGTGATGCGTCTATCTGGTGGTGTATTAATGTCACTGAGAAGAATGCCACCTTAACCAACCCATTTTCTGGGGGAAACCCTGGGATTGTTTGTGTTACGATGCTATTAAAATTCCCCAACCAATAGAATGCCAGCTGTAGTGTTGACCAATGAAATGAAAAGCAGCAATGCTATCAAAGGGCGGATAGCATTGATGTTGCTATTGCAGCTGTTTTTAAAAACCTCTGCGAGTAACGTCCCTAAAGCCACAGCAGAAAATCCCGTTGAAAGCGTTCATGTAATTTATTAAAATGGTTAGAAAATATGTTAGGTGTTAGGTAGTTTATGTACATGTAGAAAATGTGTTAGGTGTTAGGTAGTTTATTTACATGTAGAAAATGTGTTAGGTGTTAGGTAGTTTATTTACATGTAGAAAATGTGTTAGGTGTTAGGTCGTTTATTTACATGTAGAAAATGTGTTAGGTGTTAGGTAGTTTATTTACATGTAGAAAATGTGTTAGGTGTTAGGTAGTTTATTTACATGTAGAAAATGTGTTAGGTGTTAGGTAGTTTATTTACATGTAGAAAATGTATTAGGTGTTAGGTAGTTTATTTACATGTAGAAAATGTGTTAGGTGTTAGGTAGTTTATTTACATGTAGAAAATGTGTTAGGTGTTAGGTAGTTTATTTACATGCCATTAGCCAGTTGATGGTCGAGTCGCAATGATATAAGACTTTTATGATTGTTCGATGAGGACTAGGTCTTTGACATTGCCCATCATGGAAAAAGGTGACTATGGAAGTAACTTCAGATTGAATAATGGAGTGATGCGGAATGTAAAATTCAGTTTTGAATATCAGGCTGGGTCACACCAGGAGTGGGCACCCGTTACAGTCCCAATGAGCCAAATCCTGCAACAGGTGTGTAAGCAATCCTAAAAAACTGTAACAAACAGTTAAAACCATCGCATTGAATTTGAACTGTTTGCTAATTCGTGTCATTGTTTCTGGTTTGACTGTATTTACATCAATCTTTTTACCAAAAGAAACAGGTGATCTACTGCTACATTACATTCCAGGTGTATGTTTTCTTTGAACAGGGGATGGATGTGAACATTTTAATTTCCATTCATCTTATTCTCTTGAAAGATGTAAAAAATGATTTGCAAAATAGATTGTAAATAACTTACTGTTCCTTCTGTTTTAATATGCATCAGATTCTTTTAAATGAATCATTTATTATTCAGCCTGTTCTAGGGCAGCACACAGAGAAAAGGCTGAGTGGTATTAATTATACAATTATAATGAACTGTGGGCTTCTCACTAGTGTGTATCAAACCTAGAGAGGATCACATTTCCTATTAGCCTAACAGCCTTCTAAAGCATTCATCAGCTACTGTAACAAACTCCAGGTTCTTTACTGCTCTCCTACGCCCTTTCTCACCCACACGCTCTCTAACGCAGATGCAGACAAAGGAGAGGGCCATACAATGTACACTGATTTTCATGTTCTCCGTCAAGAATACTATGTAGGTTACACTTGGGAACAGGTGTGTAGAGGCAGTATCTTTATTTAGGAAGGTCATGCTAAGTATTTACTGGTCCCACAGGACCAAGCATTCAGTAATCTTTTATCTTGCCACACTGCTAAATAATACAATTCATTATACTGTTGAGGAAGCATGAATAACACAACTCCTAATTCCAAGTACTACAGTCAGTATTTTTTCGTACGTTCGGTGCGTTACTCTGTTGTCGAGAAGACTTTATAGATGAACACAGAGAGGAGAAGTGCTGGATATAATTCATTGCAAAGCAACATTACAGCAGTCCACACACCGTAAGTCATCATGACGAGGTGAAGAAAATGCCCGGTGCCACCAGGTGTCCAATTAGAAATAAATGTATTTCTAAAGATGAACATCATTAACACCATTAGTGGAAGAAACCTTGCTGGTTTAATACACATCAGAATGACAACTGTAGTCATCAGCTGCCAACCTTCCACCTCAGCATTGAGTGATATTCTCCTGCTATGAGCCCTTAGTTCAGGCTAATGTTTCAACTGAGCTACTCCAATCCAAACCATTAGCATTCCAACTGAAACATCTAAATCACCTAAATACCAGGATTTGAGTATTTGAACGGATCTCTTTTAAATACTGTAATAAACTGCAACTCCTGACCACAAAAGACTAATGGGCCGGTGGGAACAGCGCCATCCACACACTAGGGGGCAGCAGATACAAAACCCAGCCGTCCGCAGCAGTGGCTGAAGTCCTCTCCATGGCTTTGTGAGAGTGTTTAGTAAGTGATGTTGAGATGGCCACCTGCAGCTGAGAGACTGGGAAAGCCTATCCTCCTCTACAACCCAATGAGAGTCCACCACGGAATTCCACCATCGCTGGCACAGCAACCGCCCCCGAGGAACACACAAGTCCCATTGACTAGGAGCACTCAGAGTATCCAACCTATGGCACTCTATCAAAACCATTCTTAAGCTGAGGCAAAATGCTAAAGGAAAAGAAGGATAACCTCCCTGCTGTAAGTTCAAACTCCCTCAGAGTGGCAAGAGGACATGGACGGAATCAAAAATGAAATGTTCCTCAGATCAGTGGTAAACAAGAAAAATGTAGCCATCCATGTTATTATCTTCAGAATTGTTCCAGCATTTTTTGGGATTGTGGCATTAAGAGTTAAATGGACCCCATAAAAAGACACACACACAAATATGTGAATGCTTCCTGGTCTACTCTCTCAAAACAATGAAAGGTTGACTTATAGTGGCACATAAGAGTAAACAACTGAAATTCTAGCTGCATCTTTTCTTGTGTCTGAAGTGTGTTTGAGTATTTAACAGGATTCAGTCCCATCTGTGTTGAGCCAGTTCATTAGCTCAGAGCTACATCACAGGCAGAGCAATTAAACACGTCAGGAACACACACACACACACACACGCACATGCACACGCACACGCACATTGTACAAAACTACTAAAACAAGCTGGGTTCCATGCACATGTGCAGTTCCTCAGGATCCTGTGCAGCTTCCCATCGATCAGGCAATTAGTCTGGTCCGAGCTGAGCACTCTTTTCGGCAGAGAGAAATTATGAAGCATTTAATAAGTGCTAAACTGCCTCCACTCACCCAGGGGTCCATCTGCAGTAATGAGACATTGATCCATAATTGGAAGCAGTCAATCATGAAATCTGAAGACTAATTAAAAAAAGTTAACTTAATGGCAAATACTGTATATGCATATTTGCACTCTTATTTGACATTGGCTACAAGCTACAAGGGAAATGACACCTCATGGACAGGAAGGGGAAAAAACTACAAACCGATCGTATAACGAAATCAAAAATGAATGGAGACACTTCTTCATCACATCACCGTGATCCACTATTAAACCAACCACGCCTGCGACGTCTCAAACGTGTTCTCGTGTCACACAATCTGGAGATGAATGTCGTTGGGGTTATTTGATAGTCCAATCTCTCTTTCCCTACCTGTCTCTTTCCCTCAGTGTGATGTAGGGGCCTCCTGTCGGCCTGGTGACAGGAACACAGTGTGGCATCTCATCTAGTGGTGGTCAATGTGGTTGGAGATTCCGTAGTGAGGGGCCTGCTAATGATAGAGCCCGGGGCCTAGGGTGAGTGTACCTTTACCCTGGTGGCCAGAACCTCTGAGTGCAAGCTGGCTGATTACATGTCAGTGCTGGTAAATGGCTGCAAACAGGAAGCCAGGCAGCAGTACAGAGAAGGAGCGCTTAAGCATTGGAGTTTTAACTACATTCCATCATGGATGCCAGTTGTAGTCGTTAACCTTGGCTTGGTGCAGGAGTGTGATGAGACTGTGTTGGGAAACACATAGCCAGGGGTGAACATCGCTTTGCAACACGTACAACATCAATGACACTCTCACAAAGAGCCTGGACTTCTTTTATCAAAAATCACTTTGCATCTGTTCCTCCACCAGATCCCTTCTATCTGATTGATTCGGTATGCTTTTTTCCTGAGAATAGTGAGGACAGCGGCTCCCATTCAACATGATGAGAGTTCCAGTGGCACGGCACCCAGCAGGATAAACACAGCTCTTCCCTACTTCGCAATCTCACAGCAACTAGTTTTTCCTCAGCCCAGACCTTGTCCTTCAATCTACTCCTCAAATTTGCTACAGCACTGAATCCTTCAGTTAATAGGGTCATTTGAATATTTATCCTTCTGCAGGTTACAGAAATGAGACCTCCCACTGGCCAGACAAGCAATCTAAAAGTCATATAGTCTTGGAATAAGGGCATATATAACAGCATATGGGAATATGACGTGCCCTAGCCTATTAAACTCAACGAATTACGATGGAGTTGAGCAGTGATTATTGTTGGTGGACTGAAGCTCGACATCACATAAAGTTAAGTTTTTATTAGAAATGACAGACTTAAACATCTAAAGAATAGCCTGAATTTACGCAGAACATTGTCATGGTTGAGACATAATGAAACTGAATTTCTAACCCATTTTTAGACTTATGAATAAAAGTCCCTATGATCTGTAAATTGTACAATAGCATCTTGGTGACATTATACTCGTTATAGTGTTCTCTAAATCTAATGCAACAGTCTAAAACATTAACAAAATTAAAGTTGTGAATTGCTTTTGTGCTTTTAATGGTTATAAATAAGTATTAGAATTTGAAATGCATGTTTTCAAATAATTCGATTCAATATATTAAAACTACCTTTATGATTCCTTGTATATTGGTATTTAGACATGTCTTGAAGCACTACACTCTTCAGATATGTCACCTTGTCAGTGTGTTTTGGAGATTTTTGAGATATTAACCATTTATACATAACTAGTCATTAAAGGACCATTCCAGAGTAAATACAAAATATTTAATATAGTATATAAAAACGTTACCCTAGAGCATTGGTTCTCAAACTATGGTACACAGTGCTCACGTTAGTGGTAAGTGGAGGAATCTCTGAAATATTAGGTAGTGGTGGTGGAGAGGAGAGTCGACTCCCAAAGAATCAATTACTCGACTCCCAAAGAATCGATTACTTGACTCCTTACCGCTCGACTCCCAGTGTCGACTTCTCAGAGTGTTGACTCCATTTCTGGGTTTCGACACCACTAGAAATCAACTCCGACTCCAAAAATAAGTCATATTGTTGCAAGACTCCGGTCTGGTACCCAAAGGAAGATCGAGCTTTATGAGAGGTGGAAGTCATTGGCAGATAGGAATATAAACAACAGGCAGAGTCAACCATGCATTTGGTAATATTAAAGTAGTACCTTCCAATTGCTTGCTAAAGAAATTATGGTTTATCATAAATTACAATGTAAAGCTATTCTAAATGCAAGATGTAACGTCTTAGCATGAAATTAAACCTGTGGAGGAGTGCAGGGAGGGGCAGACAGACTCAAAACCCTGCTTAGGCTGGATTGCTTTTTCCAATTAATGGCAATTAAACTCCCCCAATGTAAAAAAAAGTATTAGATTAGGCGAAGGATTCCTAACTCCGGTTCTCATGTAGCTTCAATGATAGGCTAGCCACGCATTGTTCTTGTCACAACACATTTCACATAAACTAATCCTGTCGGAATAATTAGAATCATGTCTGCTTCATTTGCCTGGAGCTTCTTGCAATGGCCTCGCGATGGAGTTGGAGAAATAGAGGAAGGGATTAATACAATTAAATCACTGAATTAAAACGATTTGGCCTATCACACAATCTAAACAATATATTTTCATTTTACAAAACTGGTCATTTATTTTTCTACAATTAAAAGAATAAAAACATGTTTTAATATTGGCCTACTTCAGAGGCATTTTATGGGGCAGGTTTTGACTGACTCAAAAAACGTTTACTCTTGACTACATGACTACCATACAATTTTGGTATTATCCCTTTATATATTTTCCCCACTGTGTATTTTCCCAGCACATAAATGCAGCCCAATCAGGAGATATTTTGATTAAAGGCATTAAAATCAATGTGTTTAACAAACGCCCTGCTGAAAAAAAAGCACAGACCAGATTTCCATGTACGTAGTTCATGCTGGTCTATGCTGGTTTAGCTGGTAGCTGTGCTGGTTTAGCTAATAAATTGCTGGTTTAGCTGGTAGCATTGCTGATTTAGCTTGTAGCTGTGATGGTTTAGCTGGTAGCATTGCTGGTTTAGCTGGTAGCATTGCTGGCTTAGCTGGTAGCTGTGCTGGTTTAGCTGGTAGCATTGCTGGTTTAGCTGGTAGCTGTGCTGGTTTAGCTGGAAGCTGTGCTGGTTTAGCTGGTAGCATTGCTGGTTTAGCTGGTAGCTGTGCTGGTTTTGCTGGTAGCTGTGCTGGTTTAGCTGCTAGCCTTGCTGGTTTAGCTGGTAGCTGTGCTGGTTTAGCTGGAAGCTGTGCTGGTTTAGCTGGTAGCATTGCTGGTTTAGCTGGTAGCTGTGCTGGTTTTGCTGGTAGCATTGCTGGTTTAGCTGGTAGCATTGCTGGTTTAGCTGGTAGCTGTGCTGGTTTTGCTGGTAGCATTGCTGGTTTAGCTGGTAGCATTGCTGGTTTAGCTGGTAGCTGTGCTGGTTTAGCTGGAAGCTGTGCTGGTTTAGCTGGTAGCATTGCTGGTTTAGCTGGTAGCTTTGCTGGTCCACCAGCATGGTTTTGCTGGGGTGAAGCTGGTAAACCAGCATGGTATCATTAATTCTGCTGTTGAAGCTGGATTACCATTTAAGATCATTACTATCTACTTGTGCAGCCACTACTTAAATTGCCTTTGTAGTTGCAACTTCTTTAATTGGTTATTGATTATTTTATTGATGTCAAGGTGATTTTCAAGGGAATTAAATTAAATTAATTTACTGTAAATACTTTGGCTGAGATAAAACACATAATTAATACAACACAAATGCATTTGTAGCAGAAAGAAAAAAGTACTTGCATTGTAATTGAAGTTTGACAAAATATATTTATACTATTTTGTAAGTGAATAATATTTTTATGTGCTTTTTAGCTCTAAAGAATAACATTCAGAGCCATATATGGAGAGAGTTTTGCCAACTTAAATCATGGGCGCCATATTGCATACCATCGTCAGATGACTCTACAGTGTAACCCTATACGGCGAATATGCTATCTTGAAATAAATTGTTTATTTTCACTATAAACAGGCACATACATGTTATTATCAACATTTGTCAATATGTAAAAAGCCCTTATGGAAATATTCCAGTGTATATTTACCTTCTATATCGTAAATGGGCCTCTAAAAATTGCTCAATGTATCATGTGACCAAGTCGCCTAATAAGTCTCTGAGCAATGTTTACCTTTTTCTCTCGAGTACTGACGTAACCTTTCGTAGTTCATCCAACGCCGAGGACAGGTTAAACTTACTCGATGGTGAAAATTGTAACTGTAACTAACGCTGCATTGTAATGTGCTGCATTGTTAGGCTATTATTATTATTAACAGACATCGATAAATATTTATACATCCAAATTCCAAATTCATTATTTTAGATTAGTTGAGAAGTTGTTATAATTTATGAGACAGATGACATCGCAGAAGATTTTCAATGTACATGCAATAACATCTGCATTTTTCTATGCATGACAATTAATAAATAATGAATAACTTGAACTTAAACTTACCTAAAATATCATTCTTATTATTAGTAATGTGTATATAATTAGCTAGCTATGGCAAAATATTCCTTTCATTTCACCACAACGATCCGAATTAGTAGAGCATACTGTCCTACAAATGCAACATTAAACAGGGTCATTTTGAGATGTTAGTTATACAATTATTAATTTGAATACGTAATTGTATATTCAAAGTATGAAGAGTACACAATTGCAATCTAAATTATTCAAATTTGTGCATTGTCAAAACTTACAGACTTTGAGCTGTTTGCAATGAACAAATCAAACAAAAGCATTTGAAAAAGCTCAACACAATGAATGCATCAAGTGGATTCCTCAAATCCAACTAAAAATGCAATTCAGTATGACTGCTTCAATCTCAAATGTATTCCCCTGAATAGAATCCCTCACAACAGCACAAATATGCAAAACAGGTGTTGTCTCAAACACACATGATTCAACTAATCAAGGGCTTCATTAGTTGCACCAGGTTTGTTTGAGTTGGAACACATGAAATACCTCAACTGGCTAGGGTTTTTTGAGTGTAACATTTCAAATGTGTGTGAGAAACATGGCAAGTCAAAAGAATGGTCCAAAAGGTTAAGAGATCATCGCCCTTTACAAACAAGGAACAGGATACAAAAAGATAGTGAAGGCACTGAATGTTTCCAGAGACACTGTTGGAAGCATAGTTTTCAAGTTTAAAGTTAAGGGAATGGTGGTTACACTACCTGGACGGGGCAGAAAAAGGAAGTTATCAATTGCAACCAGATTTCTGAAAAAGCAGGTTGTGAAAAACCCTTGAGTGACTGCAAAAGACCTGCACCATGACTTGGTGGCAACAGGCACCTAGGTTTCAGTGAGCACAGTAAGGCGTGCACAGAAGGTTTCCATGCCAGAACTCCAAGGCGTACACCACTACTGACCCAAAAGCACAAGAAAAGAAGCCACAGATGTTTGGGGATTCTGTTCTGTGGAGCGATGAAACAAAACAAAAACTTTTCGGCACGATGGCTCAGCGGTATGTCTGGAGGAAGAAAGAAGCATACGATGAAAGGAACACTCTGGCCACAGTCAAGCATGTTGGTGGCTTGGTGATGCTCTGGAGCTGCTTTGCATTCTCTGGCACAGGAAACCTACAGCATGTGGAAGGCAAGAAAGATTTTTTGAAGTATCAAGAGATCCTAGGATGCCATCTGTGAGGAAACTGAAGATTGGGTGTCATTGGATCTTCCAACAGGACAATGATCCCAAGCATACCTCAAAGTCCACCACAGGCTTGGTTGCAGAAGAAGTCCAACACAGTCAACAGACATGAACCCCATAGACAATATCTAGTGGGATTTGAAGAATGTGGTTGCAGCACACAAATCCAAGAATATTGGCTATGCATCTCATTTGCAGCAGGTCATAACAGCATAAGGGTGCTCTACTAAGTACTAAAGATGCTTGCCATGAAGGAGTTGAATAATTTTGAGACTTGAGAAGTCATTATCAGTTGCATTTGCAGTTGATTTTGGGGAAACCACTTGAAGTACCATTTGGAAATTACTGAAAGTACAAAAACCAAATATCTAATTGCCCTCTCCTACCCCAAAAATTCAGTTCACCTATTTTGTGTTCTTGCTGTGAGAGAACATTTGTTTTTCACTTAGATAATCATAGATTATTATAGAGGTACAATAGGTAGTTTTTAGAATCTAGGGGTCTCTCAATGAAAACAATAACAAAAGACGTACTTTGCATTAAAAAAAGCCAAAATCACAATACCTTTTTTATATTTTTTGTTGTTGTGTCCTTACATTATCCTAAATGTTTCCACCAACTTCCAAACCCAGAGACATGTGTGATGTAATTCGAAGACACAGAATATTTCTTTTTGTCGCCCGTCAATGGCGTCATATAACCTTTCACTCCTCTAGTTGCTCCAGGAAACCGCCAAACATAACATGAATAAAGCTATAATATATTTAACAATACATTACCTTGTCAGTTAACATTTATTCTGCCAGAGACGCTAGATTGGCTGGTTGACATTGACGACGACAACAAATCCCATGATCCCACGCTACTTCCTGACGTCATCCAAGTAGCTACATCTTTTGTTATTGTTTTGATTGAGAGACCCCTAGCGGCCAACAACTACATATTTGTATGTTGAAGTTCTGTCTATTCCATTAGCGGAAATTGCTTTTGTTTGATTTGTTCATTGCAAACAGCTGAAGGTCCGTAAATATTGACAATAAACCTGGGGTTGAACAATTTTGATTACAACTGTAATAACAGCAAGATATTCTCTACATAGTTTCCATAATGTATTGACTCTCCGAAGGCATGTATAACTTTAAACACTACATAAAATGACAAAAGATATTGTGGTACGTAAACATGTTCAAATAATCACCCACTCACATGGAATGACCCAATACTACATTTCCTTTTAGGAAATCAGTCTAGCATTCATATACTATATTGACAGATTACTATTTATGCTGGGGACCACTTTGTCTAGCAAGCTTAGTGCCACCTGTAGCTAAAACAGCAGACTACTCATTTTAGCAGATTCATTCCAAAACAACAAGATTGCCTCTCACCACAGGTCTAATTTAAAGAAAATTGTGTTTGGCTTTTCAGACAACATGAGAAACTGCCTGCAGGGGTATGTGGTCATAAATCTGTTTATGGGCAGAATGTATGAGTAATAATTTCATGCAGGCTTATGCAGACCATGCTGCGCTTATTTGTCCTTTTGTTTTGTATGGCAGCATTTTACCACCAAACCACAGAGCCCCCTCTTGCTGCAGGACTGAGGTGGGCAGACAAGATAGAGTTTGGATATCACTGTGAGTTATTAGAGTCCACACGCTCTACTAATGTGAGGCAGCCATTGAAATCCTCTGGGGATTAGCCTCTAAGAGCAGGATATTCACTTGCATAAACACATAAACCCTTACATATCTGAAACACATGAACTTCACTGATAGGCCAAAGGGATCACATGCAATCTTCAATCTGTCAGTCACCCACTCCTCTTCTGAGTCACGACGAATCCTGGCGCATATTTACCACAGTCCGTTTAAGGCAGTATTCCAATGACATTGTGCGGTTTTCCACAAAGGGCTATTCAATCAGTAATGAGCCTGGAAACCCAAATCTAAATGACTCATTGATATAGCCTTGTGTAACCATGATGGGTGACCCATATCCTCTGTGCTAATGGGAGTTATTACCTACTGATTTATGTAGTTCCACCGGGACATTGTGACACTAGGACATTTTGTTCAAACTCTACATTGTTTCCTCGGCTTGGGCAAGAAACAGAAGTGGAAAAAGCACGTTGCTACGGAGGTGTAATCTATGGTGATTAGTGTAATCACTAGGGTGTCCTAGAAAGACATTGTAGACACCATCTCAGTGCCTCTCTTACTCAAGGAGAGCTGACTGCCTGCATAATACACCATTTACATTTCCCTTTCCCATTATCTGTACATTATAGGGCTTAATAACAGTGCTGATCTAACAAACAGGCCAGTGTTCCTTCTGGCTCAACTAAACCCCAGTGGTAAAGAGCTCAACTTGACTGGGCTGCAGAGGAGAAGGACTGGATTGATCAAATGTAATTCCAAATGTGAGAGGAGCATTTAAATTCAGCAGCACTGACAAATCATACATCGGTGGAAATGCCAAGGGGTTTCCTTTGAGGCTGTTTGAATGAAGACCATGGGGGATAGAACAGCTTTACTGTCAAGGGTGTTATCATTTGGATGGTCCTAAAAGAACACTCTGGAACTACTAAATGCTGCTAGTTCCCCGTTGTTACTATTATAGTCTGGGGCCTCTGTCTGGCAGTAGTCTGAGACTCACGGGAAATGGTTTTTCGTGGATATGGAAATGGCATGTTTAATTAACGATGCACATTTCATTGTATGACATTTTGGTAATTGAAAGGCACATAATCTGAAATCCAAGTCAATGCAATCATAATGTGTTAGCAGAGGAGCGAGGTCAGGGAAATGTAGAGGAGAATTTCAACACTACACTGAATTGTGGAAGTGTCAATTTCAGTTTCATGTGACAGTGTATCTTCACTGAAGCCTAGGAATATCTTCTAAATGATTAAGGTAGTTTTGCTACTTCCCTGTATGAGCACTCTGCCAATAGCAAGCCAGGCTAGGGGATTAATGAAGCTGGTTCTACTGAGGGGTAATCCATCTGGACTGAAACAGTCTTCATTAACGTTGGCCAGACATGGCACATTTGTGAGAAGCGAAAGGCCAACTAAGAATGGGTTATGACATGCTGAGGAAGCATGACTGCTGTTGTTTTAAATGTACTGCTGGTCTTTAATGGCACTGCCTGTGAATTTCCAATCTCCCAAAGTGCTCTTTGAGTTGATATCAGGTACATAACAGTTCTGTGGGTTTCTAAGGGAGTTTAGAATGATCCTCAGTACTCTATTAGGGGCGGAATCAGAACTATGTTTTCTCATAACACACAATGGTGGTTGAAGCTGACATGTTATTAGGTAGAGTAGAAGGTGCATCTGATGAAGTTAGATTCTGTCCATTATATTACATTTTAATGTTACTTATAACTGGATTTCTGCAGTAAAATTCAGAAACGTTTTTGTTCCCCTCCATTTTTCGCCCCTCTTAATTTCCACTGACCCTTGGACAGATCTGTGGGTGGTGAGGGATGCTCACATGGTTCATCCAAGCATGTCGCCTAGCCGCCGGCTTTTTTCGCACTGCTCATCCAACACGGAAGCCTTTAGTCAGATCATGGACGGGATGAATACATTCACCAACTATACTTCCAAGATTGAATTTACAGGCGCCCCGATCTGAACACAAGGAGTCGCTGGAGAGCGACGTGGCAGTATAGATAATCTGATTTATGTAACCCAAATCCCGGGCAGTGATATTCTGTACCGATTTGCGCTGAGGTCTGGGGAAAGTCAGAGAACCCATAGTCAGTCTTGAACCACTATCCTGACGTAGATTGTCCTGCAATGCAGTTTCTTAGCCCATTACGCTACACAAACCCGACAATTCAATAACAAAGAAGACTATACTCCTAAAGTGAAGTGTGAGTTTTACAGATGCAGTGACCTTGTTGAAATGTCAATGTAATGTCAGTCTGACAGAGAGAACTGACAGAGAACAACTGCTATAGTGTATAGTAGACCTGCATGTGGATACGCTTCTAATTTACAGATTTAAAGACTCAGTTCAGAGATTACTTATGTCCTGATGAATACTTATTTCTTTCTTAAATCATCACTAATAAATCACTGTGTCTTTGACACAGATCATGTAGGCATTAGAAAACACATGTAAACATATTCACGTACACAACACCGATGGCCTGATTGTTGAGAGCCTAAACCCTTTACTATAACAGCCAATGGTCTATCATACACAAATCAGTCTTCAGACTTTGTGTTAGGGTTCTTTGTTTGCTTCTGACAAAAATAAATGTATATTTGGAATATTTGGAAGCAGTCCAATTAATAGCTTGGTATTTATTTAAGGAAATCTGGGTTTGGCAATTTAAGTGTTAAAAGTTAATAAAATATAATTAATTACTTTGAAGTAGAGTTCTCAATAATTAACTTAAAATGTATTAAAGTATAATGTTTCTGAAATTAAATTTAGACTAAAAAGTAAAACATTGATCAAACAAAGTATAAGTAATTATATGAATGATTTACATCTTTATATTTTTTATGTTTACTAATGTAAATAATTAATTTTGATGTAAAAAAAGTTTTATATTCATTCTACACTGAACAAAAATATAAATGCTACACTTTTGTTTTTTTTGCCCGCATTTATCATGAGCTGAACTCAAAGACCTAAGACTATTTCTCTGTACACAAAAGGCCTATTTCTCTCAAATACTGTTCACAAATCTGTCTAAATCTGTTAGTGAGCACTTCTCCTTTGCAGAGATAATCCATCCACCTTACAGCTGAATTGTTTGTGATTCCTTAGGCTGCGGAGCTGGCCGCGGTGCTGATGATAAGTGGGGGCAAAAACAAAAGTGTTTCATTTATATTTCTGTTCAGTGTATATATATATATATATATGGTTGTATGCAAAAGTTTAGGCACCCCTGACAATTTCTATTAATTTCATTTATAAATAATTGGGTGTTTGATCAGCAATTTCATTTTGATCTGTCAAATAACTGAAGAACACAGTAATATTTCGGTAGTGAAATGAGATTCATTGGATTAACAGAAAATGCAAAGCTTTATGGAAATGTCATCACACATCCCATGGCCTGATAGGGATTTCATGGCAGGAAACTGAACCATATTCAATTGATGCATTGTGTTTTGATTTATTTATCTATTTATGGACACATTTAAGTTTGTGTTTATATGAATATTTGAGTTGATTTATGGGACATTGTCACCACCTTCTGGACCCTAGGGTTTATTGTATTGGGACAATTGATTATGCTATTAAGTAAAAGACTGGTTGATTAGATTTAACTATTACGTTCACCAGGTACCTTAGTAATCTAGTAAGATATATAAGCTCAGTGGTTCCAGAAGACATTTAATAATTTACTCAAATTAAAAATTCAAGGTTACACAATAAACGTGTATTGGAATAACAATAAATGCATTGAATAAACAACTACTTTTTTCAATGTAACTGCCAGCTGCTAATAAGTGTGACACCTCAATGTCACATTCGCAGTACACATCATGAAAGAAGAGTCACTAAAAATATATGCCTGCTTCTCTCTCCATGTACAGTACAGGCATAACCTTCCTCCTAAACATAAGAGTTAAGGTACTAGTGAACAGGTAATAATATGGGTAATCTAATTTCTCCTGGTAAAAGTGACTAATCTAGAGCTGATTGACCACTACAGTATTAACATCCACCCATTGTGGGTAGAAGGAAAGACACAGTGAAGAAAATATTAGCATAAACATTAGGGTCAATGTGAAGCTGAGAAATTGGATGACAGCTCAATAGTTAAAATGGCTGTATCTAATCCCTCCAAAGGGGTTCCAATGGAATATCTGGGGGGTGGAGGGGATTTAAGAAAAAAAAGGTTAATTGTACTGTATATTATATCCACAGTTTCTTAGGGCTTCTGTATGGAGTGATTTGAACAGCTGTGAGATTAGTGAGCAGTTGTCCAACCTACATAGGCCGAGAGGACAGATGGGGATTAGCAAAACAATGCTTGCTCTTGTCTGTCACTCCCTCACCTAAATCAATAGGAAGTGATTTAGCTCCACAGTCATGTGAGAGGGACTGCACTCACCCTGCTGGCACTGATGCTGTGACAAAGTGCTGAGAGTCCCACCTGCGTCAGTGAGACCTACTAGCCTGACTGTTGATTGCCAGGATGCTTTCTTTTATTTTGTATATGATGAACCATGTTGGGGTGCCACCATGGATCATGATGTCAAAAAGATTATACAACAGACCTGAATATTCAAGTTTGGCATAGCAATCACTCTTCACTTGTCTTGACAACACAGCGCTGCATTTAACTAACTGAAGTAGAACTAGAAAAGCAGAACACATTTTCATAAAACAAGCAGGGTGGAATGGTTTTGATGGACTTAACAAGCCGAGCTTCCCAACATCCTAATTATTCTTTAATGTGTACAATTTCACATTTCACTAGAAAGTTAGATTTATTAACCCAACTTCCTGATTAATGGAAGAAAACCATTAGGCCACACAAAGGGCTTGGATCTGAGCTTAATTAACACAGCAGCAACCCTTTTCACATCCTGGAAATCAGTTTCCTATTTACTAGATTAATTTAGGAACATAATCTAGATAGGAAATGACCAAAACATCTTTAATGCTGTTTCAGAAAATGAATATGCTAATCAGAAGAGCTGGAGATGGGCTCTGCCTTGCTAGTTGGAGCATGAGCACCAAAACAAAGTGATTCCTCATGCAAGACAACACTGTTCATTTTTTATCAAGACTTAAGCAGATGACAGCCTTAAGATGACGGTTTTAGATGATTACGTGAGGTTTGTAAATAGCTGGCTGTACACCAGCAATGTTTAATTGGACATAGTGAAGAGCATAGATATCTATATAAAGGCTAGATGTCGACCTCCATTGGCCAGCAGCGCTGACGAGACATCTAGCCTTTATATAGATATCTATGGTGAAGAGATCCCGTGAGGCTGACTGACCTTTGCCCATAGCTGGACTCTTTCCTGCGGCAATGGAGGGTTACCACCTTGTGCCCCTCACTCCTCACATCCTGGCTCACCATCCACAGTGTGGGGTTGCTGGGCCTTGCGCCCAGAAAGGCCATGCCCTCTTTCAACTTGACCCTGGGGAGGCAGAAACAACACAGAGGGGCTGATTGATAGAAGGCAGCGCAGCATGTGTCGCTTAAACATGTGGTTATATCAAACAGATCTTTAATTCACTGAATCATTGAAAGCACCCAGCTGAACCTGTCTCACACAGATGAGACCCAACAGACCATGTCGTATGCACCAAAGGAATACACCAAATAGGATCAGATGGTTTCCACAGAAGCCCTTATCTTAATACATGCCTCAGCTGTCTTTTATTTTCCTCCTATATAATAACTACTCAAACCCTGTCATGTTCCAGAACCAATTACGGGAAGGAGAGACACGCATATCCTCCTAGAAGATAAAAATGATAGGTTGTGTATGTCTTGTTTTTCTCAATTTTATTGGTTTCGCTGCTGCTGTACAGTTCAAGTAGAACTGCATCCTTGTATACGTATTCGAAATATGTAACGTTGTTTACGGTAAAATCACAATATTGTTTTTCTTTAACATATATAAATGAAGTAGATGAACATGAATGTTAATGGCAGAGGAATGACAAGTTGTAACCTTGTGTGTACAAGATACAACATCGCTGCTGCAGAAATGGTTGTATAATTAATATTTCATGAATCCAAAAAGGCTTGAAGAGAAGCGCAGCAAATGACAGTAACCAATATCCTTGGGAGAAAATAGTACAAAATTGGATAATATTCACAAGGCAAATCTACAAAAGGTATTAGTCCATTCAGAGCACACAGAGCAATCTGGTTTCTCAGGGCCAAAAAAAACTGAAAAGCAAAAGATTGCTTTTTTACATTATTAATGTGCCCAGTGTGGCGTCATCAGGAACTACTATTTCTTTCCTGCTAACACCACAACCATTCCCAACACCAAAACACATTCCAACACCAAAACACATTCCTAACACAGTAACACATTCCCAACACCAAAACACATTCCCAACACCAAAACACATTCCCAACACCAAAACACATTTCTAACATCACACACATTCATAACACAATAACACATTCCCAAGAGCATAACACAGTTCTAACACCACAACCATTCCCAACACCAAAACACATTTGCAACAGCATAACACATTCCCAACACCAAAACACATTCCCAACACCAAAACACATTTCAGACATCACACACATTCCTAACACAATAACACATTTCCAACACCATCACACACTCCCAAAACCACAACACATTCCCAACACCACAACATATTTCTAACACCACAACACATTTCTAACACAACACACATTCCAGACACCACAACACATTCAGATCTACTGTCATTTAGAGAGAGGTGTTGAGAAAGCAGCAGCTAGGATATGCCTAGCAAACTGATAATGCACTTTGTTGTTGACAAATGAAAGTGAAATGTGGATATGATAACACCATCTCGCTGATCAGTGTCTGTCAGATCAGTAGCAGATGCCCTCTGCCACAGCAGCAAGAAACATACTCTATCACTAGAAATATATGCAATGGCAAAACCCTTCCTGACCAAACAAAGGAAATACTTTGATGTGAGATCTTATTAGCATGTGACAGGAACAGTGATTGAAGCTGGGGATTCATAATAAGACAGCAGCCCAGATGGTGTTTCCATTCTCTTCAGGATTGTGGATGCACTCCAGGGCTAATGGTCACTCAGAATGCACAGCTGTGTGTATATACTATAACTGTGACATCTCTTGACCAGCTGGTTCTCTGTCTTAGATTTTAGTGTGGTCGCCAGGCACTGTATGGATGTAACACGGTAAAATTCAACAGACAGACAGAATGTGAGAGGATCCTGTGGAAAGCATAACAAGCTTCATTGCTTTCGATGAAGCAAACCTATTTTTGCTGTACCAATAAAAAACGGATAAGAACTTGGGTTGATATTATGCACAGTGTAACTCATGTCTCTCTTAAATACATTAAATAATTACTGGAACTAAAATAAAAAAATGGAAATGTAAAGGAAGGGCACCGAAGGCTTGAATGAAAGGTCATGCACCACCCCTCCTTTAAATTATTCTACATTTAATCTATTGGTGGTGTGTGTAGTACATAATATGTGAAGGTAAAAATTAACAGATGAAGCATAAACAAATAAGTACAAACGCCAATCAGTAGCAAGCAACATGTGAGTCGGGGCATATGAGCCTCTCAAGTTGTGTGTCATTGTGACATTCATTTGCATCATATAATATTGCTAATTACTTTTCTCCTTTTCTGTTGTTAGGGCAAATTATCTCTGAGTTATCCGATTCCAAGCTGCACCGATCCAACTTGCCCAGTGCTTTTGTTGGAAGGGGTGCCAAAAAGAATTGATAAGCAATGGCTGTGGTTGCACATGAATTGCTTGTGGTGATGTCACTCAATATTTTGCACCTACTGCTTTTCAAATGTTTTTCAACAGAGATCTACAACAACAAAAATCTCAGGTCTCATAAACATACAGTACTGTACATGGCACAGCTCAAAATGAGTAAAACAAGCTTTTTTTGCTTCCCAACCCTGCATTTGATGGAGACTGTATGTTGTCCATGTCTGGGATGAAGCATTTAAAACATCTGAAACGTTTGCATTTAAACAAATTCAATCAAATTTATATTATAAAGCCATTTTACAACAGCAATCATCGCAAAGTGCTTTGACAGATACCCAGCCAGATATTGTACTGTACCTTCTTCATCAAATGTGAGCAAATAAAGCTTATAGGCCTATAGTATAGGTTATGCGGAATTGCTTTAATATAATATGGCCGAAATGACAGGATGTATCGTAGTTAGCTTGTCTCTTCCTTACCTTGACTATTGTTATTGTTAAATTGGTTGATTTTATAACAATCTCATGAACCAAAGAACAAGTTTCTGAGCTGCTATCTGATCACTGGACTTACTATGCACCTTATCTCATATGTAAATACAGTACATGTGTGTAAAGTATATGTACAGTATATACAGGTACAGTTATAAGAACCTTTTTTGAACTCTTTGGAAATACCTGGATTTCCACATAAATTGGTCATTAACTTTGTTCTGATCTTCAACTAAGTCACAAAAATACACAAACTGTGAAATTCATGGTGAACTTCTCATTTAGCTGTGTATTTAAGCCTGCCTATCCAACACTCATGTCAGTCATTGTCTAAGTATTTTGGAACCTCCATGCTAAATTTCTGTTTGTTGTTTTCTAGTAGTGTGAGTAAAGTTTCTCTTCCCAACTATGCGCCGGTTTCTGCCTTCTTTTCAATTCAGCACGTTTACCCAAAAAGTCTGCTTAAACTAAAAACACACAAGTCATTGTATTGTTTTGTCTATATTTATTAAATCATATTAACACTCAAAGTGCATGTTAGAATAAGTATGTGAACCCCTAGGCTAATGAAACAGAATCTAATTAGGGGTCACCTACCCAATCAGACACAATTAGCGTTGTTAGTTAGAACTGCCCAGTCCCATAAACTCAGTGAGTTTGCTATTCAGAAGGAGCATTACCTGATGTGACTCATGCCTCTAACAAAATAAATTGTGGAAAATCAAAGATTAAATATTGTTGATTTGTTTAAACCTGGAGAGGGTTACAAACAGTATCTCTAAAAGCTTTGATGTTCATCAGTCCAGGGTAAGACACATTGTCTATAAATGGAGAAAGTTCAGCACTATTGCTAATCTTTGGATGAGTGGCTATCTAGCAAAGATAACTGCAATAACACAGTGCAGAATGCTCAGTGAGGTTAAAAAGAATCCTTGAATGTCATCAAAAGACATTTAGAAATATCTGGAAGATGCTAAAATTTCTGTTTACCAATCTACAATACATAAAATATGAAACAACAATTGAGTTAATGGGAATACGGCAAGGAGGAAGCTACTACTTTAAACAATAACATTGGTGAATGTCTGAACTTCGCAAAAGGGCATCTCAAAGTTCCACAGCACTAATGGCAAAATATTCTGTGGACAAATTAATCAAAATTTGAATTGGAAGGAATTTGGAATTTGGAAGGAACACACCTGTAGAGAAAAAAGTCAAGGTACACCTTCAGTGCATCTGGAAAGTATTCACAATGCTTCACTTTTTCCACATTTTCAATCTTTGTTTCATCAGACCTGAGAATTTTGTTTCTCATGGTCTGAGGCCTGATTGGTGGAGTGTTGCAGAGATGGTTGTTCTTCTGGAAGTTTCTCCTCTCTCCACAGAGAAATGCTGGGGCTCAATCAGAGTGGACATCGGGTTCTTGGTCACCTCCCTGACTAAGACCCTTCTCCCCTGAACGCTCAATTTGGCCAGGTGGCCAGCTCTAGAAGAGTCCTTGTGGTTCCAAACTTCTTTCATTTATGGATGATGGAGGCCACTGTGCTCATTGGGACGTTCAATGTTGCAGATATTTTTCTGTACCCTTCCCAAGATATGTGGCTTGATACAATCCTGTCTCTGAGGTCTACAGACAGTTCCTTGGACTTCATGAGTTGGTTAGTGCTCTGACATGCACTGTTAACTGTGGGACATTATATAAACGGGTGTGTGCCTTTCCAAATCATGTCCAATCAACTGAATTTACCCCAATCAGTTTGTGGAAAAATCTAAAGGATGATGAGTGGAAACAGAATGCACCTGAGCTCAATTTTGAGTGGCATGACAAAGGCTGCGAATACTTATGTACTGTACATGTACTTTTTTATTAAATTTGCTAAGATTTCAAACACACTTCTTTCACATTGTCATTATGGCATATTGTTTGTAGAATTTAGGGAAATAATGAATTTAATTAATTTCAGAATAAAGGTGTAGCATAATGAAATGTGGAAAAGGTGAAGTGCTGTGAATACTTCCCGGATGCAGTGTACATCAAAAGCTTATTCCAACTGTAAAGGGCGTCATAGTTTGGGGCTCTTCTGCCACAGGACCTGGACTGCTTGCTATCATCGACTGAAAATTAATTTACAAGTTGATCAAGACATTTTGCAGAAGAATCTAAAGTCATATGTACAACATAAGTTTAGTGATGCAACCTGACAACAACCCGCATCACAAAGTAAAACAAAAAGAGAATGGCTTCTGAAAATATGCATTCTGGAGTGGTCCAATCAGTCCTGAACCGATTAAGATGCTGTGGCATAACGAAAAGAGAGATTCACACAAGGCATCCCAAGAATATTGCTGAACTGAAACAAGTCTTTAAATAGAAAATGTACAAAGTTCTTTCAGAATGTTGTGCAGTTTTGATCCATCGCTACAGGACACATTTGGTTGAGGTTATTGCTGCCAAAGGAGGATCAACCTGATATTAAATTCAAGGGTTTACATACGTTTTCCCTTTCTGCATTGTGAATGTTTACATGATGTGTTCAATAAAGATAAAGTGTATAACTGTTTGTGTGGTATTTCCTTTAAGCAGAATTTGTTTGATTGTTATTGTGAAATCATCAGATCAAATTTGTTGACCAATTCGTGCAGAAATCCAGGTAATTCCAAACGGTTCACATACGTCTTCTTGCCAATGTGGATATTTAAGATACGCTCATCTTTTATAGTAAATATCCATTTATGCATCACATCTGTATATTATATATATGCCTTTCTTGGCTAGGTCGCCAAAGCAAATAAGATTCAAATCTCAATCAGCTTAGTTGATGAAATAAAGACTAAATAAAAATGTATCTGATTCTTAAGTGTTGGCAATGATAATTTTCCTTGGGTAAAATATACCTAATGTGAATCTCTATTCGAGGGGAGATAATATTATAATATTTAGTGCCCATGATCACGTTTGCCACTGACAATCTTTTCCATTTCAACAATTTACTGAAAGCAGCTATGGTTTTAAAAATCCTGTAAATGAGGCTGAATTAACTTGCCAGAAGAGGCTTTGCTGAGGGGCAGTTATTACGATGGTGCTAAAGGGCCAGTATTTTGTCAGTACCATCTGTCCATGTATTGGATTCAATGCTTGATTATAAAGGTGGATTTGTCTCTCCAAGATGCACATGCTTGAATCGCGACTGCATTTAAAGTAAGAAATAGCTTTGACTTCCACTTTTGTATGCTAGCTACAGTATCACTGAAAAAACTATATCACAAATGGGGAGAAACAAACACAATATATTTGTGAAAATCACACATATTATTTTTAAGTTAACCCAACAAAGCAACCATTTTTTTTCTGTGTTATACCACCTTCAATGATTGAGAGGCACAGGTATACAGTAAACATATTGTGGACATTTCATGACACATACAGTAAATCCCGTCAGGTTTGAAACATTTTCACTTACGTCAACGTGGACCAAAGACTGAGCCCCTCTGGGTTCCATTGACATCTTTACAATATCTAATATGAAGACACTGAATAAAATACGGATGAATGTTTCAAGGCTTTTCTGTCTGTACCTGTCCGTCGGATTTCTTGTTTATTCTGTAGCTTTCTGGCTTGAATAAACATGATGTCTCAGTAAATTCCTATCCAGGCATTGAATGTGAAAATGTTCTTGACTTGACTGAATCCAGCACTTAAGAATACAGGCCATTAACCTCTCCAACCATGTGGAATACGGCAGTGTAGCACATTGAGTACATTGGTTGAAGTAAAAGTCCTTTTATTGACTTAATGTTCAATATGGCCTTCTACTTGAGGACCCTCCTAGACCCGTAACAGTTTCTAATGATGCTCATCTAATACTGAATGTGTACATTAAAGGGTTTTGAACTTGTGAACTGACATACAGCATTTAGCAGGAAACAGAAAATACACTTTTCATCTATTTTTAGCTTGGCCAAGGAGTGAATACTTATTCTAATTAGATAAAAATCTACTAGAAACATGAAAGCAACGCCTCCAACCCAAGGTCCTCGTATGCTAGGTTCCGTTTGCTCCTAGAAGCACATGTTGGCAAGCCAAGTGAACATTTTATTCTAGCACACTTCTTAGAGACACCTTTGTTTTGAAAAGCTGGGAAAACATGGCGATTGTAATGTTTGTCTCTGTTGAATCACTGCAGCAGCAAAGACATAGCTAGTAAAGTGTATTGAATGTCTGAATTAATCTAAGGTAGAGTATATCAAGAAATCTGTGAATAGTATTCAAAATTTTGCAAAGGTCTTAGTCATAAAATTGCACAAGATATTTGATGTGCATGAAAACCATTTGTCTCTTGCAGAAGAACAATGTCACTGCCAATAAGTGGTGTACTGCAGCAGTGTGAGGGTGTGAGTGGGATTGCCACAATGCTGAAAAATATTTCTAGTACAACAATTTAAGTCAATTCTAAATCTACCTGACATTTTTCTATGAAACGTGAAATCAAAAATAATGTGGCCTTCATGCCTCGACAATACACAACAGACTGAAAATGTTGTACAATACTGACATAATTGAAATAAGCTCAGGCGATTCACAGCAACAACAAAAAAAAACACACACACAGACAGACATCTCTGAATAGTTTCATTTGTCCTTTTCAATCTGTCATTATACAAGTCCCTCTCACAGATGAACTCTAATGAATGCAGTATCACTCTCTGTGTGGTCGGGAATCAGCAACCAAACAGTAAGTGAAGTCATGGGCCAGTCTGACACACAATTGAATGCGGCAATTTGGTTTCATTCTCCACAAGTAAAGCTGTGAGCTGACATTTTCACCAAGATAAAAAGGTGGAAGCTTATTCTATATCAATACTTGTAGGCTCCAATAGATTTTCCACAATGTATTGAGCTGCAGTATGTGCCAAACTGAATGTCCTGAATACCAAATAATGCCCAGTAATACATGAATGAAGAAAAGATAATTCACCAAATAATATGAACAGAAACGAAGAGGGAATGCCATTTGTTTTAAACAGTCCATGCTTCATTAAAAATTCTCTGATACCACATGGGAGCAACAATATGCTAATTCACAAAGCTGTCAGCACACATAATGAATCTTGACAGTTTGTCTTTATTGCTTAAGTTGGAACAAAATGGAGGTGAAGATCAAGAGTGGGCAGAGCTTTTCCCTAGCCAATAAGAAAGTTACTAGTGCTGTCCACTCTCAATTTTAACACCATTTCAGCTCATCATTGTCCTTTCACTGCGCGCAGAAGAATAACAGGCGAACACTCTTCTATACCCTCTACCTAGTCTTGCAGACCTGATTGCAAAGCTTCACTCTGACTCCTTAGCGCCTTCCCTCAATAAATAATGATGAGATAACTAGAAAGAAGTGCTGTCCCTCAGTGGGGCAGTAAAGGAAATAAACATCTTCTGAGGAAATCCAATAAGTCGGAAGCTGAGCGACATTGTTAGTCCCCAGCCGGTGGTCCCCTGCATGCGCCTGGGCCCATGTTACTCGTCTCTCTCTCCATCTCTCCGCTCTGCCTGGCACCATTAAATTGGATGGGCTGGTGGAGAGGAGAGACATGGCACTGCGTTTTTCCTCGTTTCCCTCCGTTACTCTGCTGTGGCCTATTTGCATGCTCCATCATCAGGCTGGGTGTTGCGTGCAGAGGGCTATGTTTCACTGTTCCAGCCTCTCCAACACCCATAGTGGGGGGAATGACACAGCGTGGTGGGGAGAGGGGACAGAGTGGGTTGGGCAACAGGGAGAGAGCAGGGGGTGAACAGAGGGGACAGCAGGGGGTGAACAGAGGGGACAGCACAGGGGACGTGGTTTGTGATGGTTTGCAGCTCAAGGCTAATGGAAGCTGAGCTGAAAAGTCAAAGAATCAACTGACACTATGAAAAGGTCTGTACCGAGACTGTACCGAGACCGGAAAAACACCAGGTCATTAGCACATGCCCACTGAACTATACAGCACATCTTAGCCTAGACTGCACAAAAACAGCTCATTACACTGCAGCAATGCGTATCCATAAAAAAGGTGATGTGGTCCCCAGTCTCATCTTTGGACATAAAAAAACACCAGGCACTACAAGACTCACCAATATATATGCCTTGTTCAGCATTACATGTACAGCATTTCATTAACTGTAGGTAGTTAAGGATTGTCTGTGAGACCAAGTTAGATGTTAGTAAATCATTAATTTGATATGCAGAGCTCACAGGTTTATGGAATGCAGAGGTGTCTCATTTTGCATACATTCACTATGAAGCCAAATGTAGGTGGACAGCCTCACTAATGGTGGAGGATGGATCATGGTCTGGGGCTGTTTTCAGGGTTAGGGCTAAGCCCCTTACTTCCAGTGAAAGGACATTTTATGCTACAGTACACAAAGACAGTTGCTTCCATGCTTCCAACTTTATATCCACCTACATTTGGCTATTTAGTGAATGTATACTGAATGAGACATGTGCGTTCCATAAACCTGTGGCCTGCACAGAGCCCTGACATTAACCCAATGCTCATCTTTGGGATGAATTGGAATGGTAATTCTGAGCCAGGACTGAATGGGCAAAAATTCCCAAAGACACACCACAACATCTTATGGCAGTGGTTTCCAAACCTCTCCTCGGGGACCCACAGACAGGCCATATTTTAGTTTTAACCCTGAAATGGCACACCTGATTCAATTAGTCAAAGGTGTAATGTGTAGTTGACTAATTGAACCAGTTGTGTCATTTCAAGGAGAAAATAAAAACATGGCCTGTCTGGGGGTCCCCGAGGACAGGTTTGGGAACCACTGTCTTATGGATAGCCTTCCCAAAAGTGTTGCAGCTGTTAAAACTGCAAAGGGGGTACCAACTCCTCATATGCTTCTGGCTATCTAGTGGGTGTTCAAATGATGTACTGTATATACGTACAGTTCCAAAGCTACCAATAATTGACCAAATTTACTGGAATTATTTTAGTATTTAGTATAACAGAAACTATAAGCCAATCTATGATTAAACCTTTTTTATTAAGGACATCCAGTGTCATGCAGCGGTAGTGTTGAGGCCCTAGATGAAATACCTGGGTAAGCCTGTTGTAACTGTAAGGTTTCAATGCAGTGCATTTTGGCCACACAATCTGGGCTGCGGGTGGTCCGGGTAAAATGTTCTTGTCTCAGTGCACTCAAGCGACTCCTTTAGTAATGTCAGCTTTTTGATAGCTAACTTTTATTAGACGCGTGTGAATACAGAATTTGTAAGCCATTTCCTTTCAAAACAAGATTTTAACAAAACCCAACAAATATATGTTATAGGTTTGATGATTCTTACTGTATATATATGACAAAGTAGATATCAGTTGGAGTTGGTATAATGTCTCATTTTTATTTAACCTTTAGTTAACCAGGTCAAAAGTAAATTAAAATAAGAATCTCTTTTTGAGAAGTGTCCTGGCCAAGAGAATCCGCAGCAAGACAGCACAGACATGACAAAACAGACATGAACACTGTAAACATCATAAAGTCAAAATCATATCATAGTTTTTCCCAGTTGTTAACATCCCAGAAACATGAACCATTCAGGAGGAAACAAGCACACATTCTTACTTCCAGTTCAGTCAAGTTACAAACACTTCACACAACTCTCAATGTGTGAGCACGATTATCTTTGAGAAACCAAACTGTCCACCCAGTTCTTCTGTTCTGTCGAGAAAAAAGGGACACAAGGATGATTGTTCAGGAAAAATGGAGCAACAAAGAGTAAAAAGGGGAAAAGGTAGGGAAGACAGAGGATGAGGACGGCGAGGGAATATTTCAAATGAAATAACAGCCACACTGGTTGATAGTGTAATCAACCATGGGATGAGTATGGGGAAAGCAGGACAGAGAATGCAATCCAATGTGAGCTGCTTCACTGTGACAGAAATCATCAGGACATTCAGGACTACCAACCGGTGAGTGGTTGACCAGACACAATATTTGGCTTTCAAAGATCAACAAGAGTACTGCATGTTTGCACATGACATTGTATTGTTTGCATACAGTGTTCAGAGCCACCTGCTGGTGGGAGAAACCGTCTCTTCACTCCAGAACAAGACGCTGAAACAATCAACATGGTGTTTCTTGATGCTGTGTATGAACTTATAATCCCACCCCCCAGAGAGAAAACATAGGGCTCCAGCCCGTACTACTTATGCTGTCATATGGAACAATGTCAATGTGAGCTTCCACCGTGCAGCCCTAATCCAAGAATGGTTCACCAACCACCCCTAGATCCAAATTATCTTCCTTCAACCATATTCCCCCTTCCTCAGTCTGATTTAGGAATCTTTCTCAGCTTGGAGATGGAAGGTGTATGATGAGAACTTGTGGCCAAATCAACATGATGGGCAGGAAAGTGCCTGAGGTTTCTGTTTTTGTTGTTGCTTGATGATACAAAATATGTCTTAAAAATGAATCCATTTATAATTTTTGTGGGGTCGGGATCATACTTTGAGAAATAAAGTTATTTACTGACCGTGGTGGTTGTTTCTTTTTGTTTTCCTACATGACTTCCATTTTGATGAGAGAGTTTTATTTTTCTACACACAGAGTGACAATAGATAGCATTTATTTGTGCATTATCTTGACCTGATTATTTGATTTTGAGGGCTGTGTATATTGATTTTAAGCCAGAAGTTCATTTTTTCCTCTGTAAGATGTGATTTTTTTAAATGGCCATTGTGTTCACAGTTAAGGGTTATTGGGGTATTATTCAGAGAATAGTGTGTATTTTAAAATACATTATAATTTTTCATGATATAGAGTATCTATTCATCTCAAACACTTAAAAGAGGCATTCATATACAGTACCACCACACTGAAGAACAGGCATACAAGTAGCTAAAACTAGCTTTCTTCTGGCTTCATCAGAATAACAGACCTTATTTCTAAAACAAAAACCCAATTTTAGCTTCAGTTCTTTTGCAAGTTGTTGAAAATGCAATTTAAAACAGAGGCCATCGTCAATTAAAAAGCCGAGATATTTATAAGATGTTACTGCCTCAATCACATTCCCCTGACAAGTAATAATTGGAGGAAGGGTCACAGGTCTATTTTTTGCCTTAGAAAACGACTTAAGATTTGTTTTATCAGTATTCATAATGAGCTTCAGTTTTTGTTCAGCATTAAGAGAAAATTGTGTTGTGAAAAAAATAAGGTCCTATGTGCAGTAGTTTATGGAAATATGCAAATATAACAAATATTGTGTAAATGTTAGACATGATGCATCGTTATTATATGTAAAACTCAGTGTATTAGAAAGATCAATAGGTTGGATTATAAGTATAACAGTATAAGTTCTGCATTAGATATAGGAATCGGACATATTCATTAGTCTGAATGCAATATATACAGGTCCTTCTCAAGAAATTAGCATATTGTGGTAAAGTTCATTATTTTCCATAATGTAATGATACAAATTAAACTTTCATATATTTTAGATTCATTGCACACCAACTGAAATATTTCAGGTCATTTATTGTTTTAATACTGATGATTTTGGCTTACAGCTCATGAAAACCCAAAATTCTCAAAGAATTAGCAAATTTCGTCTGACCAATAAAAGAAGTATTTGTAATACAAAAAAAAAGAAAAGAAAAAGTCAACCTTCAAATAATTAGGTTCAGTTATGCACTCAATACTTGGTCGTGAATCCTTTTGCAGAAATGACTGCTTCAGTGCGGCGTGGCATGGAGTCAATCAGCCTGTGGCACTGCTGAGGTGTGATGGAGGCCCAGGATGCTTCAATAGCGGCCTTAAGCTCATCCAGAGTGTTGGGTCTTGCGTCTCTCAACTTCCTCTTCACAATATCCCACAGATTCTCTATGGGGTTCAGGTCAGGAGAGTTGGCAGGCCAATTGAGCACAGTAATACCATGGTCAGTAAACCATTTACC
>JACXGM010004727.1:0-13531 GCA_016801145.1 Umbra pygmaea
GGGAATTACCATGCTGGAGTCAACAATCAAACTAATCTCCTTGGCTTTACGAGTAGCCGCTACTGTACCAATCTGCATCAACTCAGTTTTGGAGCCGTTCAGCTTCAGGAAGTTATTCTGCATCCATAAACTGATCTCTGCTAGACAACTACGCAAAGCTGTTAATGAGCAATGAACATCAGGACTAGTGGAGATGTAATTCTGCGTATCATCCGCATAGCAGTGATAGGCAAGACCATGCTTCCTGATTATCTGCCCAAGTGGAAGCATGTAAATGTAAAAAAAATTGGACCTGGCACTGAAACCTGCGGTACTCCCTGTCGAACAGGCACGGTATCAGATCTGTAATTACCCAAGGTTACAAAATGGGCACAATTCATTAAATAAGACTGAAACCAACTGAATACTGATGAGTAGTAATTCTTATGTGCAGTATTCAGAGCAGAATGGTAAGCAGACTGTCGACCAGTGTAGAGAAGCCTATGTACCGTCAGGTCAGATTTTTTGTACTGCCGTTCTAATTGGCTCCCAGCAGTTTTCATTATACGTAATTCTGGAGTATACCATGGACAGGTTTTCCTAAATATAACTGGAGCATACCATGGACAGGGTTTCCTAAATGTAACTGGAGCATACCATGGACAGGGTTTCCTAAATGTAACTGGAGCATACCATGGACAGGGTTTCCTAAATGTAACTGGAGCATACCATGGACAGGGTTTCCTAAATGTAACTGGAGTATACCATGGACAGGGTTTCCTAAATGTAACTGGAGCATACCATGGGCAGGGTTTCCTAAATGTAACAACCCATTCTCGCACAGGTGCAAACTCATCCAGAAGTGCAGAAAGCATGGAGTTATAGTGCTCAACAGAGTTAGTAATGGGAAACCCAGAGAAGGACGCAGAGAAGGAAGTGAAGTCCATGCAATTGATATTACGAAATTTAAAAGTGCGTTTAGAAATGGATCGTGAAGACATGACATTCATGTCAAAAGTAATAAGTCTATGGTCACTTATACTCATATCAATACCAACCAAAGATTGAATACCAACACCAGTAGAGCAAACCACATCCAATATATGGCCCAACCTATGGGTTGGAAAAGCAACATGCTTGATAAAATCAAAACCACATCCAATATATGGCCCAGCCTATGGGTTGGAAAAGCAACATGCTGGATAAAATCAAAACCATCCAAAATGTCCAAAAAGGTAACAGTATTAACAGAATTAGGATTATCAATATGAAAATTGATATCACCAGTCAACACCATAGCAGGACATAGTGGGCTAAGAAGTGTCAACAACTCAGTAAACTCAGAGAAAAATACAGGATTTGGTTTTGGTCGACGGTAAATGAGAAGCACAAGAACAGGTGAAACACCATTGATTTTAAAAACCAGAGATTGATGAAACACAAGGAGCATCAATAACATTAACTGATACATTTGGTCCAAATATTACAGCCAGGCCCCCACCCAGGGCTGCCGACAGGAATCTCTGGGCCCGGGACAAACTCCACATTTAGGGCCCCCCGCTAAACAAAAAACTGTGCAAAAACAAAATTCTGGGCCCCCCTCAGGACTGGGCCCGGGACAGCATACCCGGTTGTCCCCCCCTGTCAGCTGCCCTGCCCCCACCTATACCAGAAGTTTGAGGGACGTCGATGTATTTATATCCAGATGGGGCACACGTATTCAGATAGTCATTGTCTTTGTGCCACGTTTCACTAAGACAGAGAATGTCGATCTTTTTATCGAGAATAGTGTCGGTGATAAGTGCTGTTTTATTGTTTATTGACCTTGTATTAAAGTGAGCAATTTGCATAGTTCGGCAAAACACATTCGCCACAATCTTTTGAGAGCAAGTCTCTGGTTAGCGTAGATTTCTATTACAGATTCCACGGCGTACGTAAGAACGACGCAGCGTGCGCCTGCAGTTGGACCACAGCACCGGCGGCAGAACGACTCTGACGAGAGCCTCTGTGGATGTAACTAGGCCGGCGGAGGAGGTGCAAGGAATGCAGAGATTTAATTAGGCTCATATTTGGACGGCCATGGTAATCCAGAGATAAAAGTTCAGATAAAGAGTACCTCAGCATGGTGATGTCCAGAAGTTCGGTCAACTGTATGACGCTGATTCCAGGTATAATGAAAATGACAGTAGTCCAGATGATTAAGTGAAGTCGCATGATGACATTCAAAGATGTTATACAGCCATTTCACACCAACAGCCAACACAGCATCAAGGACCGATCTGATCTCACACGGAGACAGCCGCAAGCAGCAGGCAGGCAGCAGGAACAGTGCAGGAGACACACGGCAGCAGATGAGACCAATAGCAAACAGATCAGGGGAAACAATTTTAAAACGCTGGTTCTGACAAGGTAGGTATATGCAAATCTGGCAGCAAGTTAAAACTAAGAGAAATTAAAATGATTTATGAGAGTTGAAATGAGAGTTAAAAATGAGTTAAATTAATAATAAACAAACTAAATACGACAGCAGAGGCGGCAGCCAAACGTGTGCCAGCGTCCTCTCCAAACCGGAAGCTTGTCAAATATTAATTCTAATTGGGCCCAATTTGGACATTTTCACTTAGGGGTGTACTCCCTTTTTTGCCAGCCCTTTAGACCTTACATGCATGCATACATACTGCAGTATATCGGCGGCGGTGTACAGATAAAGTACTTGAAGTAACTAGAATAGCGAAATCCAACATAAACAGGGGATTGGACCTACAATGATATGCAACCGCCTTCTGGAACACAGAAGACTTTATAGCTACTTGATTGCCAATCAACAACTGGTGGAGAGTCTTTACCTAATCAGCCATTCATGTGTATAAATTATAAACCCAGAGTAACTGGCTATATTGCTAGTGTCTGCAATGTGATGCATCAAATCCACAAACAAACCAAATATACACATTCATCTATTTAAAATATAACCAAATAGTCCATTAATACATTTTTCACACCCAGTCTATGCCAAGTGTTTTTTGGTGAGTGACATGCCTAAATGGCCTTTCTCACTAAGCTCACTGTCCTGTTTCTATTTGAGCTGGGGGAAATAAAGTTTAAATGTCAGAAGATTTGAAAGTGTTGTCTTTGGATTCTCCACAAGGTGGCAACGGTCAGACTTACTATAGACATTCTCTCTTCCTACAATATGAATGGAGGATGGAAATGGAGGATGGAAATGGTGAATGGAATTTGGCTGTATTTTTTTCTGCATTCATATGGCTTCAGAATGTGTAATTAAGCAAGTGTTGAAGGAAGTATGTTGTATACCAATACAACATGAGTGGTGAAAAGTGTAATGCCTGTGGTATACCATCTCATATAATATTTGTATCAGCCAATCAGCATGTAGGGTTCAAAGTGTATCAAACAGTGGCTCACTAAACAGAAATATTTATCTATTATTGTATGTTCTGAATGACATGATTCTCCTGTATCCAAACAGTGGCCTTCCTGTTCAATTGGATTGGGTTTTGCTTGTCGTTCTGCCTGACCAACACCATTGCCGGCCGATACGGGGCCATCTGCGGCTTTGGCCTGTCCCTCATCAAGTGGATTCTCATTGTCAGAGTAAGTAGCATGGTTGTATAGTATGTAAGGTAATTTAAAGTAAAGCACAGTTGATCTTTAGCTCTAAAAATGTTAAGAGACCACAGGTAATTTTACTTAAATCAACCCAATTGAAAACCTTTGGAATGTGATCAAAAGGAAGATGGTTGGTCACAAGTCATCAAACAAGGCCGAGCTGCTTGAATTTTTGAGCCAGGTGCAAAGTCACCCAACATCAATGTGAAAGACTGGTGAGCATGCCTAGATGCATGAAAGACTATTAGTATTATTGTTATTATTATTATTATTATTATTATTACTATTATACAATAAGTAGTACCCCAATTCTGAAAGTTGGAACAGTGTGCAAAATGCTAATAAAAACAGAGTTATTTGTAAATGTACTTTGACAAGGTATTTGATGTTTTACCTAATCGAACTGCATACTTTTTTACTGAATGTAAACGTTTATTTTTAAGTTGATGCATGCAACACATTCCAAAAAGGTTGGGACGGGCAATGTAGGACTAAGTGCATCTGCTAAATGACTAAAATGTAAATGTTAAATGTAATCATAATATATGAGGAGCCTCCAAAACAGCCCAGTTCTTTAAGAGCAAGGGTGAGTTGAGGCTCACCAATCTGCCAACAAATGTCAAAAGCCAGGATCCAACACTTTGACAAAAACATTCCACAAAGACAAATCGGTAGGATTTTGGGCATTTGACCTTCTACAGTGCACAGTATAGTTAAGGGTCAAGGAATCCAGTCAAATCTCTGTGTGTGAAGGGCAAGGCTGAAAACCACTTCTGAGTGCACAAGATCAAGATCTCAGATGTCACGGTCCTAAAAATCGTCATGCGTCTGTACTTCATATCCTGGCATGGGCTCTGTAAACCTTTATCAGTCAAAACCATTTCCTGCTGCATCCACATATGCAAGTTAAGGCTTTACTGTGCAAAGCAGAAGCCATACATCAACACTGTCCAGAAGCGTGTGTTGATGTCTGGGGTCAGTCCCATCTGAGATGGACATTAGCGTAGTAGAATCATGTTTTGTGGTCTGACGAGTCAACGTTTTAAACAGTTTATGGACAAAACAGCCGTTGTGTTCCCCGGGTCAAAGAGGAAAAGGATCATCAGCAGCCAACATCTATTATGGTATGGGGTGTGTAACTTGCACATCTGTGAGTGCACCATCTTTGAGGGAACCAGCAATTGCGCAGCTGAAGACATGCGTAATGGATGAATGGGGAAAAATTCCACTTGCTAAACTGAACCAACTGGTGCCTTTAGTGCCCAAAGGTGATGTTACACAGTGATAAAGATTTGACTGTCCCAATGTTTTTGTAGTGTGTTGCAGATTTGAAATCAGTGTATATTGTAAAAATAATGGCATGGGGTTGTATTATTCCACCAAATATAGATTTCTGAACTCTTCCTAATTTAACACATTAGTATTGTTTTGTTTAAAAATGAATATAGACTTGCATTATTCGAGGTCTCACAGCACTGCATAATATACAGTGTGGTCCCTAACAACAATTGGTTGAAAACAGCATAAATAAAGCCTGTATTTCAGTGTTTCCTATGTCTTAAAAAGAGTTACTTTGAGCTCTCATTAGCTTGCCTACTCCAGGCTAAATGCTATTCTCATCATTGTCTGACTTAGCTAGGACATGAACAAGTTTAGTGTTTAGAAAATAAAGTTAAAATAGATATTCAATATATCAGAGCACATCCCAGGCGTCGCATGTTTAGCAGAAAGCAGTTGCAAGCTAAGGCTTGTTAGCCAGAGATGTGAGGAGGAGGACACCCTGAAGAACAGCAGCCCAGTATGGTGCTCTGGGCATCGATCAAAGCCTGATATAATTGTACACAGGATGAAGCATCACCTGACCCTCCCCTGTTACTTGGTAATATTGACTTTGTAGCCCTAGGCTTTGAAATTGAGAAGTTTGACAGCCACTCCCAGTAATGTTGTGCAATACAGTAGTTGTAGGCCTTAATCAGAGCTCAAAGGCTTGATTTCCTGATGTATTCACACCACATATTCTTCATTTGGACTCCCGCCAGTTAAATAACTGATATTTAAAAAGTCATAATCTGAGCTCAAGACCAGTATCAGTCCCTTCCTGAGTGTGATTATAATAGTGTTCACATTGAGATTGCAATTTAGAAATATGACCTAATGGTAAGACAAGTTGAATGTAAATGTCCTAAATATTCCACATCCCTACAGTTCTCTGACTACTTTACTGGATACTTCAATGGGCAGTACTGGCTGTGGTGGATTTTCCTGGTCCTAGGTATGTTTTGCACATTTGAATTCAAAGCAAATGTATGTCAAATGCCTGCATTCTTCAAATAGTCGATTGTTAAGAGGGAAGTTTGCTTGAGAATATTGTACACACAGCTCCTTCTAGTGGCTGAAGTGATGTACTACTCATGTTTCCACATTGAAGTGAATCCTGAAGCTGTAGTGAATAGTGACTTGTGTTTTTTAGATATTGTTTTTGTTTAATATTTTCCACAGGTCTCCTGCTGTTCTTCAGAGGGTTTGTGAACTACCTGAAAGTTCGCAACATGTCTGAAAGCATGGCTGCTTCGCAGAGAACACGTTTTTTCTTCCTTTACTAAGAGGTAATTGAATACCACAACATACACTTACAGGTTACTGTCATGTATAGTGGATATTTTCCTAACCGTAACTATAAGAACAAGGTCTAAGAATTTCGCAACGGATACCATAGTAATATGTTCTGTTCATTACTTTATTTACTCCAGGTTGTCGCACCAAACATTCTTCCTTAATGTGAAATTCCCTGACGATTTGCAACCCCTCCTGAATGACCAACACACAACACCCCACCATGAAATGAGAAGGGAGCAGGAGGTTGTACTGGGGTGGGGGTGTGCTTAATCACAGCTGCCAAAGTTGGACCTCTTTCACTTAAAGCAGAAATTAACTCAACTTTTGAGTCACTCAAATGACTCAACTTTTTCAAAAATGTAATACAGTATTTTATTAACACAGCTAAATATACCCTGTGTGTTTTAATATTTAATAACACTGTGGCTTTCTTTGTCACTTTTGATTTGAATTGCCCGCCTGATCTAACCCCTGTTTCATCCTTTTTAATACCCCAAATATTGTGTACACTGCACCAGGTGCTACTGCACTAGCTTGGTTTTACTGTTGTAGTCCTTCCTTGAATTGTACAATAAGTAAAAAGACTACACATTCAAGAGGTCTTATGCAATTGTCTCCTTTCTGATTCTGCCCATGTCTTATCTGCAATGATGAAATGGTTATTTACAGCCGTGTCAGAGTAGACGTTTCGCTAGTTTCTTTTGGTCTTATTCACCATATTGAATCATGAAAGGTCATGATTTTGATTTGATACTTGCACTTTTCAAGAACCTGTCTTTAGGAGTTGTGAGTCGTAGTGCTTAGGGATATCAACTTTTTTAACTGGAATTTGTTTTAATCCCAAAAAGATCAGCTTTTTGCACTTTTTTTCAGTGTAATCTCATTGATTATTACATAAGCTTATGATGTGACATTTTAAAATAGTCACATTTAATGTTTTAATGATGCCTTTCTCTTTTCTTGTCCATCAAAGCCTCATAAGCAATATCAAAGAAGATAATAACTTAAATGCATGATTTAGTTCAGCCAATTTGGTCAAAATAAATAATCAGATGGTGCAAAGTTAATACTCTAAATGTATGTTTGTAAAACAACCAGTATTTTTGTCAGAAATTATATTTCAAATGTCTCTGCTACTCAAAGATGATTATGTTGGCTTGTTAACTGGTATCAATTTGTCTAGCAAAATGCAAATAAAGTTAAACTGCACCTTTTTGCTGTCATGTTTGAGTTCATCGGATGTTCAATATGAGGAAAATTATTTTAGAGGGAGTTATGAAAAGGCTGTTACAGTATTGAGTCTCAAATGCCATACTATACATACAATAGGGATCCAATTTCCCCCATTTCTAGCTAGTTATCTGTCAGGATACAACTCATTTGAGCTGGTCACGCAGATCGGCTCTGCGCCTTGTCCGTTCATATATCATAGAGAACATACTTGAATAGCCGAGTTCATGTGGGCAAACTCTTTTATTTTTAATCTTTATAAGAATTGCAACATGGGAACACAAGTGAATGCACAACAGCTTTTTCTGTTTCTTCCAAACAAACCCTAGCCCTCCCCACGACTCTGCACACCCTGATCCTCGTCAACACCCATTCCCCCCCACACCCTATCCTCAATCCCATCCTCCTACACAGACATCCCATAGAATAACAACATAACGAGTCAGAAACAACAAGTGAATAACTAAATAAGTTAATCAAGTGGCCTGAAAACAAACAAGGACCTGAGAAACAAAATAAAAGTAGATAATTTGTTATATATATAGACAGTATATACACAGTTGTGCTCATAAGTTTGTTTACCTAGGCAGAAATTGTGAACTTGGCATTTATTTTGTGTATGACTGTTCATGCAGCAAAAAATTGTAAAGAGTGCTCATAGGAAGCTTTTTTTTAAATTATTACAGTTGTTCCGCACCTTTGTAAACCATACTCACAGAAATCACCCAAATAGCCCTTATCAAAAGTTTTCATACCCTTGAATGTATGGCCTTATTACAGACACACTAGCTGACACGCACAGGTTAAAATTTCAATTAAAGGTTAATTTCCCACATCTGTGGCATTTTATATTGCAATTAGTGTGTACAAATATTCTATGAGTTTGTTAGCTCTGACGTGGATGCACTAAGTAGGCTAGATACTGAGCCATGGGGAGTAGAAAAGAACTGTCAAAAGACAAGGTACTGGAACTACACTGCTCAAAAAAAATAAACACTTAAACAACACAATGTAACTCCAAGTCAATCACACTTCTGTGAAATCACACTGTCCACTCAGGAAGCAACACTGATTGACAAAAAATTTCACATGCTGATGAGCAAATGGAACAGAAAACAGGTGGAAATTATAGGAAATTAGCAAGACACCCCCAATAAAGGAGTGGTTTTGCAGGTGCTGACCACAGACCACTTTTCAGTTCCTATGCTTCCTGGCTGATGTTTTGATCACGTTTGAATGCTCGCAGTGCTTTCACTCTAGTGGTAGCATGAGACGGAGTCTACAACCCACACAAATGTTTCAGGTAGTGCAAATCATCCAGGATGGCACATCAATGCGAGCTGTGACAAGAAGGTTTGCTGTGTCTGTCAGCGTAGTGTCCAGCGCATGGAGGCGCTACCAGGAGCTTACAGCCCAACACCGTTCAGGACGTTTGGCATTTGCCAGAGAACACCAAGATCTGCAAATTCGCCAATGGCACCTTGTGCTCTTCACAGATGAAAGCAGGTTCACACTGGGCATGTGACAGAGTCTGGAGATGCCGTGGAGAATGTTCTGCTGTCTGCAACATCCTCCAGCATGACCTCCTGGAGGGTGATGTGGGCAAACTTTTATATTTTTTTAAGGATCCTTGCAGCACTGTTTTGTATGACCTATAATTTATGAATTGATAATGCTGGGAGAGACCCCCCAAGTACTGCATTCCAATAATCAATTCTAGAGAAAACAAATTAATGGATGAGCTTTTCTGCATCAGGAAAGTTAGAGCGGATCTTAGGCGGGAGATGTTCTTAAGGTGGAAAGATTATGTTTTACAGACATGACTAATGTGGGCATTAAGAAAGTCAAATTTCACAAGTTAGACTCTGTTTTTAATGTAAAAGAGGAACACAAGACGGCGCTCAAATCAGGAAGGACATTTTGCTGTTTTACCGAGCAGATACAGCAAGATTTTATTCTACCAGTTAACTCCGCTGTTGTTGTGACTGGTCGTAGTGCTATCCAATTGCATGCAGTGAGATTTTCAAATGCATGCTTCGTGTTGGACCATTTTCATTACTCATGTGTCATCTGCATAGCACTAGAATTGGATGCTTTACTGTCGAACGATCTGGCCAAGTGGGAGCATGTAGAGCAAGAAGAGAATAAGTCCTAGCACTGACCCTTGTGGGACACTACAGGTTATGATGGACTTCTGACTTTACCTCACCAATGGTAACATACTGCTTGCAACTAGAGAGGTAGAAGATAAACCAGTTTAGGGCAGTCCCACAGATGGCAGTGTGTTCTTTTAGGCGTTGCAGTAAAATTGTGTGATCCACAGTGTCAAATGCAGCACTGAGGTCAAGAAGAACAAGGATGTTGGGGGATCCTGTGTCTGCAGCTATGAGCATGTCATTTACAACTTTTCACCAGGGCTGTCGTAGTACTGTGTATTGACCTGAAGCCAGACTGGAAAGTCTCATGAAGACATTTTCACTTTTGAGGCGTACTCACTTGTGTTGCCAGCGGTTTAGACCTTACTGGCTTTGTGTTGAGTTATTTTGAGGGGACCGAAAATTTACACTTATACAAGCTTTACACTCACTAGTTTACATTGTAGCAAAGTGTAATTTCATCAGGGTTGTCACATGAAAAGCTATAATCAAATATTTACAAAAATGTGAGGGGTGTACTCACTTTTGTGTGATACTGTATATTTGTGTGTATTCAAAAAAGTAAAAATGAAAAATTAGCTTTGACTTATTGACAAATGTGTAGAATACATCCAGAGTAGGAGCTTCTGAGAGTTGGCTGTCCAATAATAATAAAGAAAATAAGGGAGTGCAAGCCCTCCATTGAATTTGCATTGCTGAAGTAATGACCTGCTGATGTTCACAAATGTTAAGTGTTACAGTGCATATGGAATGTATTCACAGTGCTTCACTTTTTCCACATTAGAGCCTGACTGATATATCGGCGGGCCGGTATTAGGCAGTTTCCAAACTATCGATATTGATTTATTTTGTATTGCAGCTATTGAAGACTGAATCACTACCTCATATACTGTATATAATTAATATTTTGCTGTTGTTGTTATTTATCAGAACTTACAGAACTTAACAGAATATTTTTTTTTCCAGTCTTGTTCAAAGTTATATTTATGAGGCTATTAAGTCTATTAAACGTACAATATGTAGTTTTTGGCCGCTAGGGGTCTCTCAATCAAAACAACTTGGATGACGTCAGGAAGTAGCGTAGGATCATGGGTTTTGTTGTTGTCATCAATGACAACCTGCCAATCTAGTGTCTCCGGCAGAAAAAATGTTCACTGACAAAGTAAATGTATTGTTAAATATATTATTACTTTATTCATGTTGTTTGGCAGTTCCCTGGAACTTAGAGCAACTAGAGGAGTCAAAGGTTATATGATGCCATTAACAGTCGACAAAATGAAACTTCGAATTACATTACAAATTTCTCTGGGTTTGAAAGTTGGTGGCAAAATTTGGGATAATGTAAGTACACAACCAACAAATATATATAATATAGGTATAGTGATGTTTGCTTTTTTAATGCAAATTATGTATTTTGTTATTGTTTTGGAAAACTACATAGTATTGTACCTTTAATACTGGTAACTTAAATTTTTTTGTTGTTGGGTTTTTTGTTCAAATTACTTTAAGATTCATATCTTAAGATTGTATTTTTATACATTTTATTTATCAGAACTTTAATATATTTTGATGTTCCTCTGTTCTGTTGTGACAATAAAACAAACAAGTTTGCTTTTAAACTGCATTATCATATTATTTTAGTGAGGACTCATAAATAACTACAAATAACTAATGTTAGGGAAATCTGTTTATTTTTTGTTACTCGTTTCTGGATTTTTTTTAATACATATCGGCCAATATATCGGAATATCTGATTTTTAAATCACCAAATATTTGTATCAGCATCGGCCTTAAAAATCCTTTATCGGACGGGCTCTATTCCACATGTTACACCCTTATTCCGAAATGGATCAAAATTAATTTAAAAAAGCACATGTACATAAGTATTCACAGCCTCTGCTCAATACTTTGTTGAAGCACCTTTGGCAGCAATTACAGCCTCAAGTCTTTTTGAGTATGATGCTACAAGCTTGGCACACCTATTTTTGGGCAGTTTCTCCCATTTTTATTTCCAAGACCTTTCAAGCTCCATTAGGTTGGATGGGGAGTGTCGGTGCACAGCCATTTTCAGATCTCTCCAGAGATGTTCAATTGGATTCAAATCTGGGCTCTGGCTGGGCCACTGAAGGACATCTGAAGTTATCTGTAGCCACGGCTGTGTGCTTAGGATCATTGTCCTGTTTGAAGATGAACATTCACCCCAGTCTGGATGTCTCTGTACATTGCTACATTCATATTTCCCTCAATCCTGACTAGTCTCCCAGTTTCTGTCACTGAAAAACATGCCCATTGCATGATGTTGCCACCAACATGCATCACTGTAGTGACAGTATTGGCCAGCTGATGAGCGGTGCCTGGTTTCCTCCAGATATGACGCTTGCCATTCGGCCATAGAGTTAAATTTTTGTTTCACCAGACCAGAAAATTTTGTTTCTCAAGGTCTGAGAGTCCTTCAGGTGCCTTTTGGCAAACTTTTGGCAGGCTTTCATGTGCTTTTTACTAAGGAGTGGCTTCTGTCTGACCATTCTACCATACAGGCCGGATTGGTGGAATGCTGCAGGGATGTTTGTTCTTTTAGAAGTTTCTCCTCTGTCCACAGAGAAATGCTTGTTCTTGGTCACCTCCCTGACTAAGGCCCTTCTTCCCCGATTGCTCAGTTTGGCTGGGTGGCCAGCTCTAGTAAGTGTCCTGGTGGTTAAAAACTTCTTCCATTAATGGATGATGGAGGCCACCGTGCTCATTAGGACCTTCAATGCTGCAGATATTTTTCTGTACCTATCCTTAGACCTAGCGATGGGCAAATTGAAACAGGAGCTCCGATGCTCCGATTTAATTTTCAAAGCACATTGATTTGGCACAATGAGCCGGTACTTGTATCAAAGCCACAACACCACGTCATTGGTGACGTTCGAAGCTTCAGATGTCACAACATTCTGACTGACATGTGATGAAAACCTTTGGTTCAGTTTGAAAGAATTGATGCATTACCACTGAACTCGATCAATACAAAGGAAATTAAATCCCTTTACTTTTACAGCTGTCAGTTAAGAATTAAGAAAAGGAGCAATTTGAGAAAGAAGTCAATATTAGAAGCAAATCCCTTGAACACCCCTCTATGTACTCGAGTATTCATGTCAACATATATACACTCACCTAAAGGATTATTAGGAATATGGAGGACCGAGTCTGCCAAAATAAGAAATAAATAAATAAATAAATATATGCATCAATAAAAATATTTATACATAAAAATGTACATAAAAATAGAAAAATTGAAAATTATACATTTATTAATCAATATTATTTCCCTATTTATTTATTTCCGTGATCATTTATTTCAGTTTTTATACATTTTTATATTAATTTATTTCCATATTCTTTTATTTATTTATTTATTTCTGTATATATTTATTTCTGTATTTCCAGATCCTTAAGCTAATGAGGAGGCTGTCAATCAAAGCATGTCACGGTGTCACCTTTTTCCCATTGGTTGATCGGTATCAGAGTGTAAAGATCGATTTTACGTACCTAGATTACTACGTTCGTAGGCGTCATATTTCGATATACAATTCCGTTAATGCCGGAGCAGTCGGACGCCCTTCTCGTTGTAGCCTATCCATTTCATCAAAGAATACAACCGCCAGTGCAATGTTCCGTTGTCGTCAAAACACACGCACACAAACACACCAATTCACCCACACACACACAGAAATGAATATCGCCGGAGCGAGAGAGTAGCTACGGTAGTTAACGGAGCACAACAGGTGACCCGAAGCCACAAAACGCAGCTAATCGGCACAGTTAAATGGATTTTCTGTTTGTGACATTGCATCTCTTTTTGGGGTTGGTGAAAAAATAATTTATCTTACAAACCAACCCCGTGTTGTACCCTTGGTTTCTCCCCAGCTGCGTTTTTTACG
>JACXGM010004727.1:13631-37059 GCA_016801145.1 Umbra pygmaea
CTCATTAGCTTAAGGATGTAGAAATACGGAAATAAATATATACGGAAATAAATAAATACAGAAATAAAAGAATGTGGAAATAAATGAATATAAAAATAAATAAATACAGAAATAAATGATCACAGAAATAAATAAATAGGGAAATAATATTGATTAATAAATGTATAATTTTATATTTGTATATTTTTATGTATATTTTTATGTATAAATATTTTCATAGACACATATATTCATTTATTTATTTATTTCTTATTTTGGCAGACTTGGTCCTCCATATAGGAACGCCATACTAATACTGTGTTGGACCCCCTTTCGCCTTCAGAACTGCCTTAATTCAGTTGTGGCATTGATTCAACAAGGTGCTGAAAGCATTCCTTAGAAATGTTGGCCCATATTGATAGGATAGCATCTTGCAGTTGATTGAGATTTGTGGGATGCACATCCAGGGCACGAAGCTCTCGTTCCACCACATCCCAAAGATGCTCTATTGGGTTGAGATCTGGTGACTGTGGGGGCCATTTTAGGACAGTGAACTCATTGTTCAAGAAACCAATTTGAAATGATTCAAGCTTTGTGACATGGTGCATTATCCTGCTGGAAGTAGCCGTTAGAGGATGGGTACATGGTGGCCATAAAGGGATGGACATGGTCAGAAACAATGCTCAGGTAGGCCGTGGCATTTAAACGATGCCCAATTGGCACTAAGGGGCCTAAAGTGTGCCAAGAAAACATCCCCCAAACCATTACACCACCAGCCTGCACAGTGGTAACAAGGCATGATGGATCCATGTTCTCATTCTGTTTACACCAAATTCTGACTCTACCATCTGAATGTCTCAACAGAAATCGAGACTCATCAGACCAGGCAACATTTTTCCAGTCTTCAAATGTCCAATTTTGGTGTGCTCTTGCAAATTGTAGCCTCTTTTTCCTATTTGTAGTGGAGATGAGTGGTACCCGGTGGGGTCTTCTGCTGTTGTAGCCCATCCGCCTCAAGGTTGTGCATGTTGTGGCTTCACAAATGCTTTGCTGTATACCTCGGTTGTAACGAGTGGTTATTTCAGTCAAAGTTGCCCTTCTATCAGCTTGAAGCAGTCGGCCCATTCTCCTCTGACCTCTAGCATCAACAAGGCATTTTTGCTCACAGGACTGCGGCATACTGGATGTTTTTCCCTTTTCACACCATTCTTTGTAAACCCTAGAAATGGTTGTGCGTGAAAATCCCAGTAACTGAGCAGATTTGGAAATACTCAGACCGGCCCGTCTGGCACCAACAACTATGCCACGCTCAAAATTCAAAATTGCTTAAATCACCTTTCTTTCCCATTCTGACATTCAGTTTGGAGTTCAGGAGGTTGTCTTGACCAGGACCACACCCCTGAATGCATTGAAGCAACTGCCATGTGAGTAGATCATTGCATTAAGGAGAAATTGAACGGGTCTTCCTAATAATCCTTAAGGTGAGTGTATATATATATATATATATATATATATATATATTCTGAAATTATCTGTGAACTGCTGGTGGTTTGCTTCGTTTACTCTCTGGGACTATAATAAATATATTATGGATTTTATATTCTGCCTAAGCCCCATCATTACACTATTAATGTACACATGATAGTTTAACAATGTAATATATTCTGGTGGATATTGATGATTGTTCATTTTAACATGATTGCTGTGAGGAGATGATAGTTTACCCACCTTTTTTGTTCCATTGAACCACTGGTTAATATGTGACTTATTTAGACCTGGTACTCCAAGGGGTTGCAATTAATGATGAGGTAGAAGAGAACCAGCAGGCTCTGGCCCTGATAGGGTAAGATGTGAGAATCTTTGGCCTAGTTGGTTAACCCTTTAATGTCCTTGCTGCAAAAAACCCATTGTGTGCTCTACCAAATGGATGAGTCGAACATTAAGGGTTAAACCAATAATTCTCAAACCTGTGCTGGGGAGCCTCAGCCGACCGGTTTAGTTGTAGCACTAAAGTAGCTCACCTGATGGCAGCTGCCAAGAGCATGATAATTAGTTAACACGTTGATTCAGGTGCTAGCTCTGAGACACATAATATATGGTATGGCTGGGGGGGTCCCCTTGAGAGGGTAAAGAACCACTGGGTTAGCCTAGCTGATTATAATCGAGCTGCTTTATAAACTGCTAGTGAGTGACCCACTTATAGAGAACCCTTCCGGTTGGCAAATTGCCTTTTTAATGGGGCACTTTTTTCCTCCCTCTTTATCAGGCTGGGATAGCTTATCCCTTACTTCTCATAACCACAGTAGTCACGCCCAAACTCCCTCCACCATTTAACTAGAGCAAGAGCCAGAAAAAATGCCAAGGCACAAAATAAACTGTCACAGGCATCGGCCCCCAGCCCAGGGGAAACAGTGCTGACAATAGCTGTCAACAGGGTATCTGCGGTCTAAGCATCATCTTACTACAGTACCTATGGCCAAACTAGGCATGTGCCTGCTCGACTGCTCTTATTTCTCTTACAGGCACCCCTTTTCCCGGTCCAGGGTGTACAGAGTCAACAGACTCTTCACTGTGCTTAAGTCCAACAATCAGTTTACTAAAGAATGACACACACCCACACAAACCAGAGAGATTCCTGGTGGCTAAGGAAGTCTGTATGTAGGTGTAAGGGAACATTAGTGTCAGTGTGTTAGAATTTCTGTGTGTGTTTGCCTCTTTGAACATTTGTGTGTTGATGTGCAAGTGTAAGACACACAAGCATGTTAACCCTCTCCCACTAAACAGAGGGATGTGTAACCTCTGCAGTACAATACTGCTACTGCATTTAAGTTGGCACGAAACATTTTAGAAGAGAAGGAAGTGGCTTGGCTCCCGTTGGTTTGGCAGGCATACTTTTGCCTCTTTACATCATAAAGTAACCACAAATGGAAGCACCTAAGGCTCCATTTGGCTCTCTGTGTTCTGTGGTAGGTTTTAGAATGATCTCTTAAATGCATGCCTTTCTTCAGTCAAAGTAAGCTGTGATTGCTTTCTGACCTGGGTTCAAATGTGACAAGGTACCCAAGGATTTGCTATTCTTGGATGATTAAATGTGATACATTAACACTACTATAGAAAATAAAATAAAAAAACACTACTGTAGATGCAGTAACTTATGGAACACTTCAGCTAAGTTGACTGAGAACCAATTTATATTTACAGTAATTATCAGGGTGCAATTAAGGGTAACTATACTGCTCATGGACAAAGAGTGACAACGCCTTTACCTTGACGGTTGGGGGATTGAACCAGGAAACTTATGGACACCAGTCAGATGCCCTGACCACTAGATTACTTTGTTGCCCCAAATGTCATTATGCCATTTGAATTTCCATTCTATTAATGTATACATTAATAGAATGTATACATTGTCTAGCCATTACAATTTGCTCTTTGTTAAATCCTTATGCTTGCCCATTTTTCCAAATTATTTGAACACAAATATTGAGGTTAAAATGAAGAAGCAGGAAAAATGGGATTTGAGCAACTTCGACAAGGGACAAATTGTGATGGCTAGACGACTGGGTCAGAGCATCAACAAACCTGCAGCACTTGTGGGGTGTTCCCAGTCTGCAGTGGTCAGTACTTATCAAAAGTGGTCCAAAGTAATGCGGTGAACCAGCGACAGTGTTATGGGCGGCCAAGGCTTCTTGATGTATGTGGGGAGTGAAGGCTGGCCTGTGTGGTCCGATTCAACAGATGAGCTACTGTAGTTTAAATTGCCGAAAAAAGATAATGCAGGTTCTGTTTTGGTGGCTAAAGGGGGACCTACACAATATTAAGCAGATGGTCATAATGTTATGGATGATCAGTAGGTATATACAGTGGGGAGAACAAGTGTTTGATACACTGCCAATTTTGCAGGTTTTCCTACTTACATAGCATGTAGAGGCAGTGGCGCAAAAAGTGGGTATGCGCTATATGCGGCGCAGCATCATGGGGGCGCCAAAGCGATGGTAAAAAATAATAATCAAAAATATATATAGTATTTTCTATATGTAGCTGCTGTTTTGTGTTTCTAAATAATTTCTGTTCAATATTATATAACATTTTAGAGGACTAACAGGCTAGAGTAGGCGCCCTATCTCATAAGATTACATCATAAAATGTTGACATAGAAGAGGGAGCAAATGTGCCGTGAGCAGTGTTGCCATGTCCGCGGTTTTCTAGCCATATTGGGACCAAAATATATTGGTCGCATGTTGCGTTTTTTTGGGCTATTTTTGAACAAACATAGTTGCAGCATTTTCCTTTAAATAAATAAATCTGACCTAGGCTGTATGGTGCAGCCTGTGCCAGGTATGAGAGGAGCTACTAAGTGGTGTGTATGAAAGAGAGGGAGAGTAGTCAATGACGGTATATGAAATGAGGAGAATAGGGGAAAAAAATCACATTTATATATAGTGGAAAAAAGTATTGGAATTTTTTACTCAGTGGCAACGCAAACCAATTGGGCTAGTTTTAAGGCATTTTGGGCTGTTTATCAGTAATCATTGGGCTAGAATTTTATGCTTGATCTGTCAACCCTGGCCGTGAGCGCTGAGCGAGCAGGTACAAGTAGTGAGTTGTCATCTATGGAAAAAGATGAACAAAGCAAAAAAACGGCCGGTGGCTAAAAATAAAAAAAAGAAAGAGGGAAAAGGAGATGGCATGTCAAGGGATGCGACAGCAGTTAAAGAAGTAGATGGTGAAAGGCAACAGGTAGGATTTAAAGTGTGACGTCTGTGCTTGGAGGCTCGCAAATTTTCATGGTAACAGACTAGCTAGCGTTTGCTAACACTGGGAATGTAGCAGCCAGATGAGGGTTTATGGCTAGCTTAGAGTATGCAAAACCGAGGTTGCTGAGCTGAAAACTCGAAAATATAAGTTAGCATGTACAATAAATGACAAGAATCTGGAAACCATAACTAGTTAACTAGTTTACCTTGGAATCATGCATCGATTTGCTACATGACTTGAAGGCTTGCAAATATTCGTGTTAACAGACTAGCTAGTGTTTGCTAACACTAGCAGCTAAATTGGGGTTTTCGGCTAGCTTAATGCAAACCAATATTGCTGTCAGTTACAGTTAGATTTTGGGTAAACCCTCTGGTTCCAATCCCATGCATGACATCTCATTTTTATTAAGGTAAAACAACAACTGGTAAATATATGGTACCATGCACAATAAATGAGAAGCTGGAAAACATAACCTATGCAATAAGTCTGGTTTACCATCTGATGCCATCACTAGGCTAATTTAAGTATTGACTTTAGACTGCTATATAACAGTGAGTTTATTTCATTCGGGTGTGAGGATCAGTGAGTGGATCAGGAAAGACAGGGGAAGGCAACAGGTAGGTCTAACATTAGGTGGAAGTGTAGAGGGAGCCACTTGATACCGACAGTCAAAATTTGGCATAAACAGAATGAGAACATACAGACTTTCAGCTCCCTCCAAAGATTATCTATTGGGTTCAGGTCTGGCTATGCCACTCCAGGACCTTGAGATTCTTCTTACGGAGCCACTCCTTAGTTGCCCTGGCTGTGTGTTTTGGGTCATTGTCATGCTGGAAGACCCAGCCACAACTCATCTTCAATGCTCTTACTAATGGAAGGAGGTTGTTGGCCAAGATCTCGCAATACATGGCCCCATCCATCCTCCCCTCAATACGTTGCAGTCGTCCTGTCCCCTTTGCAGAAAAGCATCCCCAAATAATGATGTTTCCACCTACATGCTTCACGGTTGGGATGGTGTTCTTGGGGTTGTACTCATCCTTCTTCTTCCTCCAAACACAGCGAGTGGAGTTTAGACCATGAAGCTCTACTTTTGTCTCATCAGACCACATGACCTTCTCCCATTCCTCCTCTGGATCATCCAGATGGTCATTTGCAAACTTCAGACGGGCCTGGACTTGTGCTGGCTTGAGCAGGGCGACCTTCCGTGCAATGCAGGATTTAAATCTATGATTGCGTAGTGTGTTACTAATGGTTTTCATTGAGACTGTGTTCCATACTCTCTTCAGGTCATTGTTCAGGTCCTGCTGTGTAGTTCGGGGCAGATCCCTCACCTTTCTCATGATCATTGATGCCCCACGAGGTGAGATCTTGCATGGAGCCCCAGACCGAAGGAGATTGACCATCATCTTGAACTTCTTCCTTTTTCTAATAATTGCGCCAACAGTGGTTGCCGCCTCACCAAGCTGCTTGCCTATTGTCCTGTAGCCCAGCCTTGTGCAGGTCTACTATTTTATCCCTGATATCCTTACACCACTCTCTGGTTTTGGCCATTGTGGAGAGGTTGGAGTCTGTTTGATTAAGTTTGTGGACAGGTAACAAGTTCAAACAGGTGCAGTTAATACATGTAATGAGTGGAGAACAGTATGGCTTCTTAATGAAAAACTAACAGGTCTGTGTGAGCTGGAATTCTTACTGGTTGGTAGGTGATCAAACACTTATGTCGTGCAATAAAATGCATGCAAATTAAATTATTAAAAAATCATACAATGTGATATTCTGGATTTTTGTTTTAGATTCAGTCTCTCACAGTTGAAGTGTACCTACGATGGCAATTGCAGACCCCTACATGCTTTGTAAGTAGGGTTACACTTTATTTGGAGAGTCCAAAATTCCATCTATAGGTGCTCTACAGATAGTTTGTTGATGATATGACTATCAACAAACTATCAACAATCTATCTGTTGATAAGCAACTAATTGTGTAGTTTAAGCGTAGGGGTAAGTTTAGAATATGTTTTAGGGCAGGGGTGTCAAACCAGATCCACAAAGGGCCTAGTGTCTGCAGGTTTTCGCTTTTACCTTGTGCCTGAATGATTGAATGTCACTAATTGGTTAGGATCTCGCCTCACCTGGCAGTCTACGTCTTAATTGGGCTCTAATTGAAAGGAAAGACCAAAAACCAGCATACACTCGGCCCTCCGTGGAACCGGTTTGACACCTGTGTTTTAGGGTAATGGTTAAGGTTAGGGTTAACAGTAGGGGAATGGTTAAGGTTAGGATTATAGTTAGAGTTAGGGTTAGTGATAGCTTGTTAAAATGTTGTTGATAGTTTGCAGATAATCTGTAGAGCATCTACAGATACACTTTTTGGACTCTCAAAATAAAGTGTTACCGCAAGTAGAAAAATCTGCAAAGTCAGCAGGGTATCAAATACTTGTTCTCCCACTGTATATATAACTATGTATTTACATTATTTGATCAAGCACTATGACTAAGAAGTCAGATGAATCCGATGAATCCGATGAATAAACAATATTCGGTTTTGTTTAATCATCGGATGTTCTTAGTCATAGTGCTTGATCAAATAATCATATTTCGACCTAAAAATAGAGGGGCACCCCATTTGCTATGCATTTGAGAAATTATGTTATTATATTACGTTGTTTATGTTGTTGTGTATTCATCAGTTTTGTTCTGTTTCACGAAGGGGGCCAATACTCCTTGTATTGACTGTCATTTGAATATAAGCAACTGCCTTTGTCAGGCATATAATGATATTCTTCTCCTTGCCTTCTAGTATTGTTGACATGACAGAGGTGTGAACATATTATATTCACATTTAAATGGTGTGTGAAAAGTTTACTTCATAATATACTTATTTGTCTAAATTTGTACTGTATGTGTTGTACACCTTATTTGCATTTGTTAGGCTGCAGAATAGTTTAATAAGTAAAGTAGGTTTAAAAAGAAAAATGTGTTGTTTGTGGGTGCTATTACATCAACAAACAATTGGGATGTTTCTAAAAATAAATAAAAATAAATGTGTGATTGGAGAATGCTACAGTAGACTAAGACTAAAAAGACTGCTTTCAGAATTTTCTCTGTACAGATTAGTTAAAAGTGGTATTGTTTGACCACAGTGCAAGATGTTTCTTCTGGCAAAAACCAAAAATAATTTTAAAAGAAAGATTCCCTATACCAAAAAAAAAGCTAGAGGATACTGTGAGGCCATGTGTCAAAAAGCTGAACCAAAAGTTTATTGTGCAACAGGTCAATGAATGAAAATTATCAAGCAAATCCACAACAACAGAATGGCAAAGAAAGAAATGGATGGTTATGGAATGCTGAAAGGAAATCCCTGCTTGAAAGCAGTTCTGTGTGCAACCATCCCTCTGAGGCATTGTAGATATTTAATAAATGTTATTCTGCTACCAATTGTATTTTTACGATATGAAAATTACCAAAATTAATACATGTTCTCCTTTACAGAAAATAATTAGATAGTTTGGCAGTTGATAGTTACAAGGTTACTTTACAACCAAAATATATCTTATTTGTGTAACACTCTTACACAGGTATGTAAAATCAGAACCCTTTTATCAGTAATCGTCAACCAGGAACCCAACTAGGTAGGCAATGGATATAGCTATAGAAAATGGAAACTTTTCAGGGAACAAGGCACTTAATGACCAAGGCTGAATGGGTTGAGGCAGGAGCAAGGTGGATAGTCCGCTGGCAGGGGACGGTACACTTGAGGGCTCAAGTAAAAGCACACAATCAGGATCCGAACTCTTAGATAATAACGAACAGGCGCAGGGAGTCGTAACAGGGAGATAAGGGCAAAAGTACAGAATCGTAGGCAGCTCAGAGAAACAGAAAAACAAAACTTGGTCAATGCACAGGAATTCAATACGTAATAGTAGAATGCTCAGTACGACAATGAATGTAACAATACCTCGCAAAGAGGAATCGAACTAGCAGGCTTATATACTGATTGTGAATGTATGCAGGTGTTATTATTCTGGTGATTGTGATCTTGAGTGTGTGCTGTGTTCATGGGCCATGGGATGTGAGTGATTGACAGTGTTGGCTATATGCATTACCGGTCCGTCTTGAGGAAACCTCACAATTTGACTCTTTGTCTTGAAAGAAGTTGTAGCTCAGCTTCCAAGTATCAGACAAATGTTCAGTCTAGTTTTTCACTATAATTTTGCTCCTTTATTCCAGCCAATTTATTTCTGTAGGATTTTAAAGTTATCTTTAAATGGCAGGTTCCCTGCAACAAACCTTTACACAAAATATATTTTCTGGCTTTGCAACAACATTGCAAAGTCATTTTGATATTTAGAATCGTTTTCCTCATTCTAATGGGAACTGGTATTCTGATCTCCTGCAAAGCACCAAATATTTAATATTATCCTCAATGTATCTATTGTTAGTGTACAAGTGTAATAGTGTATCATAAAAGAAATGTAACTCCTACAGTACAAAAGGAACTATATAAAATACTAAGTACTTACATTTGTTTTTGGACAGAGGTCAGGTACTAAGTCATGTTTGCAAAATATTTCTACACCTTCTCCAAAGACCAAAATGTTCTTGTTTGGCTGGGCAACCAAAAGTTGAAAACATTCCTTATTATATTACGTTTTTCTCATTCGATTTTGTACATTTCTCACATCATCCTTAGCATTTGCAAATCAGTATATGCATTTCTCAAAACAACCAGCACAACACAGTGGATTTCCTGCAAAAGCCAATAAATTGCTTAAAATCTTTAATCTGTTGCTCAAAAGCAAATATTTGTGTCAGTGAATGTGTCATTGAGTATGAACAAGATAGTCTAAATGTTTAGCCATGTTGTCAATATAATAACAGTGTACTCTTAAGTTTTAGAAAATGCACAAGATTGCACTTTTTCTCTGTGGCATATCAATTTCAACAGTAGAAAGTTACAAGAGTTTGGACAGGATTCAAACGCTTTTACAGTTTGTAATAATTTACTGTATTGCTCGAACATGAATTTGCCAATAGGCTGCTGGGGAGGATTCCCCTGTCACACACACATCGCCTGATATTTGCTGGAGACATAAATTGTGTTATTGATCAGAATTTGGACCGCTTCAATTCCAGTCCTATGCCTCCTTCCAATATGTCAAGGTCCTTTTTAGATTTTATGACTAAGAATGGATGTATTGACCCCTGGAGGTTTCAGAATCCGCAGGTACGTGAGTAATATTTTTTCTCTCATATACCTCATTCTTTCTCTCGTATTGACAATTTTTTTTTGGACCACTTGTTGATTCCGAGTGTGACCTTTTCTAATTACTTGCCCATTGTAATTTTGGACTATGGCCCTGTAGCACTTGAAATAACTTTATCTGTAAAAACCTTTACTCCCCCCCGCTGGAGATTTAACTATCTTCTCCTATCTGATGCTACCTTTTGTAGCTGTATAATATCTGCTATTGACCCTTTTTTATACTTTAACTACTTAGGCATCACCCCCTTACTGTCAAATTCTCCCTAAAACATACCCAAAGTTAACCTCTTGTTACAATGGACCTGAGGCAAGGACAAATATATGGTTGATATTTTTTTAAAGAAAAGACTGACATTTTTGGAAATGTAAAATTCATTTCAAATAAATATACACAGTGAATATGGCAAGACGAAATAAAGTAAATGCATAATTATTTTCTGTTTTTATTTTTCTACATCCTCTTTGAAAGAACCCTACAAAGCCATATATCAAGATAGGGTGCTGGAAGCAATTCAAATCATGTTGCTTAGGGGCTGGCCACACATGTCTTACATTTTAGATTGATTCAGTGAACAGCCAATAAACTGTAGCTTTATTTGTAAAACTATATTTTTTGAAAAAATGCTCTGTGATGACGTTTACATCCGGGTCCTGAGACGAACAACACATTTCTTTCATTAATTATCTCTGTCAATCTTCAGTTAAAATGATTAATCTTGCACATTTTTAAGATCTCTGTTTCATAAGAATGACGTATAAGCCAATGAGCTTCTGGACACTTTTAACATCTGTCTTTTGTTCAGAAGTGCAGGCCCGCAGTTCAAATAAAAGTTTTTCATTTATTTATGAATACATACATTCAGTAACGGTCCGGTCAAGAAATTGCAATTTTCACATAACAATATGGATTTTACCTGGGAAAACTACACTCTAAAAAGTAATACCTTTGCATTGGGCATTTTGTGTTGTGTTTACTTCAAGGCTTTTTTAAGTAAAATGAACACTGTAATAATAGTTAACATGAACCCAGCAAAATCAAGTTGAATTAACTAATATTGCTGATAATATTTAGTTAGATAAACGTAATTTTCTTGGTAAATGTAACTCACTTGTACATGATATTAAACTCAATTTAAATTAGTATGGTTCACTTGTAGTAACCTATAATTTAAGTTGCATGCACAAGTTAGATTATCCAACTGCTAGTACACCCAGAAGCTATAATACTTCATCAACGACAACCCACAGTTGTAAGAACTGCTATTTTGGAACATATGTGTGTACAAGATTGCCGAACTACAGTACATAGATGGGAACACTCTTCTCAGTAATAGTTTCAATAAATTAAACCACTTACAGTTTGTATTAGGTTTGAAAAGTAAAGATTATCATTATAATTTAATAGGCAAACAAATTAATAAATACATGAATGCATAAAGCAGAACATACATGAAAACAAACAATTCTTAAGTTGAAAACCTGCAGAAAAGCATGCTGGGAAATGGCAAAACAAGTGAATATGGGCGAGTCGTGTCTTCTTACGTCTGACACGTCTGATATAAACTTTTAAAATGAGTTTAGTGAAGTCCATAGAAATTTATTTCATTAAAGAATGTATTGAGTTATGAAAATATTCACACGTTTTTTTATTCTGCACTTACAACACTTACTCTGATTACTTCACCCTCTTTCCCCTTTACTCTTTGCAATTGATGTCGAGCCCCTTTTAGTGGCATTGCGGGCCTCACCCTCTTTCCAGTGTGTTTTACGAGAAGGAATTGAACACAGACTGTCATTATATGCTGATGAGTGGTATTATACGTGCATAATCCCTCATTGTCTTTACCAGCTATTCTTTCTATTCTGGAGAATTTTTGTTCTTTCTCAGATTATAAACTAAATCTGCAAAAGAGCGAGTGCTTTCCATTAAACCCAGCTGCATTAGAGCTTAAGCAGATAGATTTTCCTTTTCATCTCAATCACTCGGGCTTCAAGTACCTTGAAGTAAACGTGACTCGCTCAATGCCTGCTCTCTTCTCAGCTAACTTTTCTCCCCTTTTCACTCATCTGATTTTAGGTGGTGGGGCAATTTACCTCAGTCTCTTATTGGGAAGATTAATGCTGTTAAAATGAATAGTTTGCCTAAATTCATCTACCTTTTTCACTCTATTCCTGTATTTTTACCTTTGTCTTTCTTTAAAGCAATTAACCAGGCTGTTACTTCTTTCATCTGGGGTGAGAAAGCACCCAGGGTTAGTAGGTCCTTGCTACAAATATGCTAATTCAGTGGAGGGCTTGCACCTCCTAATTTTCTATATTATTACTGGGCCACTAATCTTCAGAAACCATTATTCTGGTTGAGTTCACCAGATACCCCTGGTGTCATTTAGAAGGTCTGTCTTGCACCTCTTCATCTTTGTCAGCTTTACTGTGCTCTGCTCTCCCAAAAAATCTCTCCCGTTATAATGGCAACCCAGTAGTACTATCTACACTTAAGATATGGTACCAGTTTCATCGCCATTTTAAGCTCTCCCGTACTTCCATCATGGGTCCCATAGATAACAGCCACATGTTCACTCCATCGGTGGTTGACAACGCCTTCTCTCTATGGAAAAGAAAGGGTATTAAAACATTCCATGATCTTTTTGTAAATGGAGTCTTCTCTAGTTTTCCCAATTTGGCAGCTAAATATGCCTTGCCTCCATCACACTTTTTTCAGTATCTGCAGATGAGACATTTCATTGCTTCAGAATTTGCATGGTTTCCTTCCCTACCCTCTACCCAGTCATGGGACAAGCTACTGACTCTCTCAACTCAACAGAGCTCACTGATTTCTCGGGTCTATTAATTGATTATGTCTTTTGACAAAAACTCTACCTACAGATCAAAATTTGCCGGGGAGCGAGAAATGGATCTTGAACTTTCAAAGGAGTTCTGGGACAGAGCGATTGAGAGAGTAAGCTCTACCTCATCTTGCACCCATCTTGGACTTATTCAGTTTAAGGTGGTCAATAGAGTTCATTACTCTAATTCCAGACTATCTAGAATGTACCCCACAGTGAACGATGTGTGTGACAGATGTCATTCCTCCCCATGTGACCTCACATGTTTTTTTCATGCGCTAAACTGAGTCTTAACTCTCTCGTTGCTTTTACCTCATTACTAGCCAGTCTTGCTCCAGTGGAAATCTTGTCAACCAACAAGGCTAAGCAATGTTTTCAACGGCGGTCGGTGGAGCTTAATTTGGGGGCGCTGGCTCATAGTACTGTCCGAACTGGAGGAAACGGAACGGTATCGCACAGTTTCGCACAATGAGTTTGGTGTGTGGCGCACCGTTCCATTCACTCCGGTCCCGAGCGTAACATGAGCCCGCCCTCCCCAGTTAAGATCCACCGACCGCCTCTGAATGTTTTTTTTTACAACTTGAGAAAATTAAGTATACCGTGAAGGGATCAAAATTCTCAGATAAATGGCAGATCTTGATTTCATATTTTAATCATTTACAAATACTTTCCTCAGATCCGCTATAATCCATTCTATGACACCAGCCTTCCAGGTTCTTCCTTTTTCTACATTTCCACATTGGTTAACAGCAATCAGATATATTTGAAACTACTGTTTGAAATGAACAAATCAAACAAAAGTAATTGAAATACAATGAATGCTTCAAGCGGTTTCCCAAAATCGAACTGAAAATGCAAATATGCAAAACACGTGTTATCTTAAGCACACCTGGTGCAAATAATCAAGGGCTTCATTAGTTGCACAAGGTGTTCTTGAACTGGAACACATAAGGTAACTGAACTTGCTAGGGTTTTGTTGAGTGACACATTGGACTTCATGGTAGATACATGGCATTTTTTTCTGGCATTTTCTAGTAGAGACCAAGTCTAAACTAGTCGATTGTTGAAGTCATACAATGCAATATTCCAAAATATATGTTTTCCGCAAAGAAAATCTATTTTCCGTGGTTATGTAAATAGACTACTGTATGTAGCAACATTGATTGGCTATAACCTGACCCTACTTTGCCTTCACGGTGCCCTACGGTTCAAGATTTTAAGAGTTATCGCACATTAGCATAGGTAACTAAGCAACAGTGTATACACTGAGGTATGTACACTGGCTGATTTGTCCGATTCGCTGTGTTCACTACAAAGAATCACTGCACATAGCTATGCACTAGTTACATTTCAAACATGTTAAGAGGCTAAAGGCACATTTGAAAACTTGCCCCATAAATGCGTAACAGGCGTAAACTGGAGCAGGGGGATAACACAGTTTTGGCAGTATACAACCATTACACATTTACGGGGCAAGTAATTTTTTTTTGCTTTGAACCACTAAACATGTTCGAAATGTCATTACTAGTCCATATCCATGTGTAGTTATTCCTTATAGCGAACACAGCGAATTTGAACAAATTAGTTTGTGTATATACCTCTGTTTATTTCCCATTTTCCAGCGTCCAAGTCCACACTAGTCGATTGTCGAAGTCATACAATGCAATATTCCAAAACGTATTTTTTTTTGCAAAAAAGCGATTTGCCGTGGTTATGTCCAAATAATATGTAGCAAGTCTGCCAGGTAACCTGACACCGCTTCCTTGGCAGCTCACGACTGAGTCAAGTGTTGCTTAGTTACCTATGCACATGCACGATAACTCTTGAACTCTTCAACTGTTGGGAGCTGTGAAGGCAATTGTCAGGTTACAGCCAATTAATGTTGTGAAAGTAGTTTATGGATATACCCACGGCAAATTGTTTTTTTTTGCTGAAAAAATATGTTTTGGGATATTGCATTGTATGACTTTGACAATCGACTAGTGTGGACTTTACTGGAAAACGGGAAATAAACAGAGGTATGTACACAAACTTATTTGTTTTAAATTCGCTGTGTTCACTATAAGGAATAACTACACATGGATATGGACTAGTAATGACATTTCGAACATGTTTAGTGGCTCAAAGCACATTTTTTTACTTGCCCCGCAAATGTGTAACGGTTGTATACTGGAGCAAAAGGTAAACATGGTTTTGGCAATACAGATTGTTTGAGTTATTCTCGCTACTGACAGCACTCCAGATATCCAAACATCAGAGCTACATTTTGAAATCGCCTGGAATTCTCCTTTAATATGAAACGCCTAAATAAGATGTGGTGCAAAAAATTGCCCTCATCTCACATAATAAGGTGAATGGAGCCCACTTGTATGCAATTTAAGTGTCACTGTAGTCGGGGGGGGGAGAAACACGATTAACATGCACTTATGAAACTTAATATATTAATAATGAATATATTTCCTTTTCCCCCGAAGGCAATGTACTGAGTTGATAAGCTAGGAATGCTTAATTAAAGTGTAGAGAATGGTCTTATTGACCTTGTTGATATTTAATATATATAAATCTGACTTCATATGTTTATAAGTTAGCTGAGGGAGTTCAACTGGGCTCTAACAGGTGTTAGTTTGGAATCCGCTAGGTAGCTAGTCTAGACGCCCCGAGCAACACTAAACATGTCCTATGTCCAGGCTAACTCCGTCTTCGCTGAGTCATCCTCAACCAGTGGAAGACATTATCGACATCGGCCTGACACTGAACTATATTGTAGTATCGCGGCTAGTAAGGAATGTCCCCTCACCGGAGTCTGAACTTTCAAACCATGCCGAATTGCCGCTCTGACTAGGGGTGTGCCAGTTTCGGAATTGTTGATGACGGTTATGATGTTTGTCAATGATGATGGTTATTAACATAACCGTTGTCGCGGGGGGGCACGGCATTGGTCTATTATAAGACTGCCCGATTGCCGCGCACAACTTAGTTTAATAATTAATGACCAGACACTAATCACTCGCTGTATGTTTATTTAGGATTAACAGCAAGCCAACTAGCAATGAACGTGCTTTGTATTAAGTAGCTAAATCACACACAGTTAACAAAAGTACCTAAATTCTCTAAGAGCTGCATAAAAATGAATTAGTAAATTACAAATGATAAGCTCTACATACCTTTACTAAAGAATAAAAGACAAGTAATGACTGTTGTAATAACAGTGGACCATATTCAACTGCCTTTGACCAGAGGTGGATGGTTGAGAAGCAGCGAAGCAGTGTTTAATCCAATATCCCCACAGAGGTAAATGTTCAGGTGGTTACGGAGATTGCTGGTGTTGACATTTGTAACAAATACAGTTTTTTCGCATTTTCTGCAAACAGGCTCATCAAGGTTTTTTGGTTTTCCATTGCCATCTGGTTTAAAACCGAAATCACCGCTATCACCCAACGACCCCCACAATACAGGTTCTTTAAACTGTAGGACACACCTCCCTAACCCGTCATTGAACACAATTGACCTGATATATTCTCCATGTTCACGAGTCGTCTTTGCATCTCATCCGTCACATTATTTTACTAGGCTTTAAATTGCATTTTGAGTTGTGGTTTTTGTGTGAAGTTTTAGAACCGAAATATGCCTAAACAGCCGATTTAACTTTTTTATAACAAGATCCATATTTTCACCTCACTGGGGAAAGAAATAGACTATTCACACTCCCCCACTCTAATGAATAGGTGTTTAAATGATAGGCCGCCTTGCACCCCCACACTTGTCATTTAACTCTGTTGAGCGTCTTCAAAGATTGGCAACTGCACTGCATGCATGTATCTGCAAATATCAGCTTGCTAATTAATATATGCTATTTTCCAAAGAATCAAATACAGTTGGAAAAGATTTAGACCATTTATAACACAGACTATTAGTAAAACAATTATTTTTAATTATTATTTAAACACTCGGTAAGATTACATTTAAAAAAATATTTTAATAACACGGTTATGGCAGTTATAGAGTTCTAATGACGGTGTTCATCTATAACCGTCGATCTCACAGTTATTTAATAACCGTCACACCCCTAGCTCTGACTACCTTATTGAGCCAGAGATCGGAATTCAACTAGGGTAGCCTCGACTCAGGGATGACACTTTAGAGAACCAGAATAGCTTGCTAGCAATGTGTGTGTGTGTGATATAATCTGCTCCTAGTAACCCTGTGGAAAATCATATAACCTGTGCAAACTTGTAGTACATGTAATAATAAAAAACTCCCTTTATGGGACGACCAAGAAAACATCAAATAGGTAAAGTATTTGTTGTGTTACACAAGTTGGTCTGTTGGTCTTCACCCTTGGGCTTGTCTGTGTGGTCCAGTAAGGGAGTTTGCCTCTCCCCTTTCCTCTGTATTAGCGTCTCTAAAGAAGCACCTTTGGGAAGGATAGGTGTGGGGTAGACAGCCGGCAGCCATCTCTCAATATCTGCATTTTTTACTAGTAAACATTTTCTCATTCCACTACATCACATGATATCAAAATAAATACATGTGTCACATACCGACTGCTGAGTTTATATTTTTAAACGTAGTTAGTGAATATTGTGTGTTATAGGTGTATATATGGGGGGAGGCATAATATTTATCTAATAAATGTGTAACAAATCCTTCATTATGGTGATTGTGCTCCCCAGAGATTTGGGCATAGAGGGTTTTAGATTACACATTTTTGGCGTTGCTGTCAGGATCTCTGTTAGAGCACAACAACATGGCTGAAGGACAGGAGGCAGCTAATGTGGTGGTTAATGATATGATGGTGCCATGGTTTTTGGGGGGTGTCTGGGTACCCAAGTATGGAGATTGGGAAATTCAGCAACCATTGGGAGTATGGCAAAACCAAATTGAGATTTACTTATGAGCACAGATATTGTCAGCTGAACAACAAGTGAAATATGTGTTAAGTGCACTTCAAGGTGAGACCAAGAGAGAGGTTTTACTGCTTCCAGACACAGATAGGGATAACGCTTTGAGGTTATCGAGAGAGAACACCAGTTTAGCGCAGCTTAGAGCCCTGTTCTATAAATGTCAACAACACCTAGCGGAAGGGTTAGGTCATTTTATCATGCATCTTTTTGAGTCTCATTCCAGGTGGTAGAGTAGAGAGCCCGTAGTAGGACTGGAAAATGAAATGCTGAGGAGCCAGTTGGTGTTGGGCCTACAGTCTGGAGCCATGCAGGTGGAGCTCCAAAGATGTGTGCAGAAAAAGCCAGGGCTCTCATCCAGGAGAGCTGCAAGGAGGCCGAGGCTGTGGAGAAGGAAGCGGAACACAGGCCCTCATGAGGAGAGATTGATACTCAATGAACTTACAGTAGCCCCCAGGTACCCACCCCTGTGGCCCTAATAGACAGAGCTGCATATGCATCGAGAACGTAAACCGCAAGCAGCAGTGTGACCTGGCCAGAGAGAGAACACCTCAATGGCATGACCAAGGACACCCTATATGTCTACAATAAGGACAAGCTGGGCACATGCAGCAGACTTGCAATTGTTGTGAGTCCACTAACACAGAGGGCCGAGTTTACTAACACTAGCGCAGTTTGCGCTGCGTCTGTTTATGCGAGTTCGGTAATAGCGCACGCTATGCTTACAAATTTAGCGTAGTATTTATCAAACCCGATACCCATTACACAATCAGCGCATACTCCGCCCTCCATTAGCGCTCCTCTAAAAGAGAAAAAATTGGGCCCATATGTATCTATCATGGATCTCACTACGGGAAAAAGAAAGCGCAGGCTTAAATTTAGTGAAGAAGAAATTAACATCTTAGTGCATGAAGTAACAGCAAAACTAGATACGCAGTTTCTGGTTTAGACCTGCTTTTAAGAGGCGGAAAATTCCCCCCGCAGAATAGAGGCGCGCTTTTACTGGCAGTCTTTGTCAATACCACAGAATATATAATTAGGCGCACTTTACGTGTATCCTCCCACCTTTTTGTGTGGAACTCCCACTTTCCCCATGACCCTCCCACAAACGCATATTGAAAGTGCATCTTGTCTTTTGTCGCTCATGTGGCAGGCAATCTGCGATTTTACCCAAGTGCGCCTGGTATGTAAATAGCCCGCATCGGTTACGTCAGTCTTTGCGACCAATTAGTGCCTGGAAACAGGCGCAAACGGCTTGATAAATCTAGCCCAGAGTTTAGAGTGTTGTCAGTGGCTGCTGTAAGAGCCCCAGAAGAGTCTGTAGAGGCCCTGGCCAGGTTGGTACGGGTGGGGGAGTATCCGGAAGTTGAGGTTCTAGTCCAAGGGAAGCCAATACCTTGATACTGGCTCCCAAGTTACCCTTTTTAGCCAAAGCCTGTTCCCATGCAACCTACAGGGTGAAGCAATGAAAAAGGCAACAGAGGTCTCCTAGTTAACCATTAAGGCAGCCAATGAATTAACCTGTCCTTATGTTTGGTATGTGCTATTTGACTTTGAGGTGGGGAGGCAAGGGGGTCTTCGGTTAATGTTGTTCAAGTCCACCCTCCCCAGGGCTGCAACTGTGGCATGGAACTAAGCCTTTGAAGCCTGCTGACAGGTGAGAGTGGAAGAAAGCTGGGACAGTGAAAGATGTCGACTTAGGGGTTGCTTGTCTCCAGTCCAAAGGCCCATCCACCTTGCTCCAGAGGCAGAAACCGTTGTATGGGCCCACATCCCCCAGGACTCAAAGGTTGGAGCCTAGAACGTCTTACTGGAGGACTGTTACAGAGGAGGCTCAGGAGTGGTGCGTAGGTAGAGCCGTGACACAGGTGAGAGATGGGCATGTTCTCCTTTGGATGTGTTACCCACACTCCTACCCAATTAAGTTACCAATTAAGCATCCCCTGGCCCATATATCAACACTAGAACCAGATCATGTCCAGGCCCCTAATCAGTTTGTGCTTCAGAGGAGAGGCAAGCAGGTGGTAGAAGTTGATGTTCGACCAGTATGTAGTGCTCTTCCTAATCATCTCTCTGGTCTCTCTCAACAGGCTGACAGGTTTACCCCGGAACAACAAAGTCAACTTCAGGCACTCTTGGAGGAGTGGCAACGGGTGTTTACACAGGATGAGGAGGATTATGTCTGCACTGATGCTGTGTACCACACCATATCCACAAAGGATGTTGCTCCCACCTGGGAACGGTATAGTCCATTGCCACCCAGTCTGTATGCCAAATGAAGATTGCTACTTGTGGGATGCTGGATGTGGGAGTCATCAAAGAGAGTTCCAGCCCATGGGGCGCATCAGTAGCCTTTGTAAAAAAAAGATGGTTCTTGGAGATTCTACGTGGACTACCGGAAACTTAATGAAGCAACGTGCAAGGATGCATACCCACTCCCCCGGATAGAGTAGTCACTGTTGCACCTGAAGAGAGCGTAGTGGTTCTCCACTCTGGATCTAGCCAGTGGCTACTGGCAGGTGGAGGTGTATCCAGCAAATAGAGAGAAGACTGCTTTTACCACACTGATGGGCCTCTACCAGTTTGAGAGATTGTCATTCTGGCTGTTAAATGTGGATTGGAAAAAAGGCTGCCATTATAGTGCTGGCAGAGGAGAAGACGTTTGTTTGGACCAGGTACCATGAGTCCCTGGCACACACGAAAGGAAAGGGCATGAGCCTGGATAATCAGGAGTGGGCAAAGGAGTGCCCCTTGTGCTTGATCAGAGGTGGCTGCCCAGAGGTAGAGGTACCGTTAATTTATATCAAGTGCAGCTACCCGTGGGAAGTGCTAGCTCTGGATTACTTGTCCCTAGGCCACCTGGGGATTGGTACCAGTATATTTTAGTAATGGTTGACTGTTTTCAAGGTTTGCCTCTGCAGTACTGACCAGAGATCAGACAGCAGCCATGACTGCACGGACACTATGGGCCTATGTATTTCAACCCTTTAGATGCTCAGAGAGAGTTCAAACCAGGGAACTGCTTTGAGGTGGGACTGACACAGCAGTTATGTTCACCACAAGGTTTCCAGAAGATGCGGACAATGCCTTATCGGCCTCAGGAAATTGCGCCTGTGAGCGAAGTAACCAAACAATAGTCAAGCTACTGAATACCCATGGCCAGATAGAACAGGACCAATGGAACGAGCGTCTTCTGGGGTTGGTTCATGCCTACAATAACACACTGGCTGGAGAGGGGAGTCGCCAAAGAGAGTGGCAGGACCAGATGCGGTGCAACCGCAAAGCCAATGCAACACGTTTGCTACCAGGGGAACCGGGACCTATGTGGGTTGTCTGAAGTAAGGTGATGGACTGACCCGTACCATCCATGGCAACCATCTCCATTTACAACCAAGAGAATGACAGGCAGAGGGAGAGTCACGTACTGACTGCTGAGTTTTTATTTTTAAACCTATTTAGTGAATATTGTGAGTAATATATGTATGTACCGTGTGGGGGGTTGGCAGAAGCTATTTTTTTGTCTATGAATTGCTCTGCCTTGATTGCTGTGAAATCTGATTTGTTAAAGTAGCCTATACCCTCGTGGTTATATATTGGGGGAGGGGTAATGACCAAAATTCTTGTTGTCTCCTGCCTTGAAGTCAATGTTTCACTTACAAATGTTAACCAAATACTTCAGTCTGGTGATTGTGCTCCCCAGAGATCTGAACGTAGAGGGTTTGAGCTAAGTGCCCTGAATGACATACATCTGTTTCTAGAAGGCGCCATAATTTGTTAGAGGGCATATGTAAACAAACAGCATCATGAAGACCAAAACAAATCCAGAATAAAGTTCTGGAGAAGCACCAATTAGGTTTGGGTTATAAAAAAATATATTCCACACAAAATATTCTCTATAGCACCATTAAATCTGTTAAAAGGGAAATAATATGGCAGAACCGCGGCTGCATAGAGAACACAGTCTATCAAACCTCATTGACAGGGTAAGGAGGGCATTAGTCAGAAGAGCATCCAAGTGACCAATGCTAACACTGAAAAGATCCCCAGCTTAAATGGATAATGACCATAAACACACAGCCAAAGCTACACTGGAGTGGTTTAAACCAATAACCGGACTGTCTTAGAAAGGCCCAGTCAAAGCCTAGACCTCAGTCCAAATGAGAATCTCTGGAAGGACTTAAAAATTGCTGTTCAACAATGGTTCCAATCCAACTTGATTGAGCTTGAGCAGAGTTGCCAGTAAGAATGGCCTAAAATGGCAGGATCCAGATGTGTAATTAATTTTTTATAACTCTCAGCTGTTATTGCAACCAAGTATTCAGTCAGGGGGGTGAATATTTATATAACCAACCAATGTCATCCAACCAATGTCATCCATCCATCCATCCATCCACTTATCCGTGATCGGGTCGCGGGGGCAGCAGCTCCAGCAGGGGACCCCAAACATCCTTTTCCCGAGCCACATTAACCAGCTCTGACTGGGGGATCCCGAGGCGTTCCCAGGCCAGGTTGGAGATATAATCTCGCCACCTAGTCCTGGGTCTTCCCCGAGGCCTCCTCCCAGCTGGACATGCCTGGAACACCTCCCTAGGGAGGCGCCCAGGGGGCATCCTTACCAGATGCCCAAACCACCTCAACTGGCTCCTTTCGACGCAAATGAGCAGCGGCTCTACTCTGAGATCCTCACGGATGAATGAGCTTCTCACCATCTCTAAGGGAGACACCCGCCACCCTCCTGAGGAAAGCCATTTCGGCCGCTTGTACTCTGGATCTCGTTCTTTCGGTCATGACCCAGCCTTCATGACCATAGGTGAGGGTAGGAACAAAGACTGCCTGGTAGATTGAGAGCTTTGCCTTCTGGCTCAGCTCTCTTTTCGTCACAACGGTGCGATACAATGAGTGTAGTACCGTCCCCGCTGCGCCTATTCTCCGACCAATCTCCCGTTCCATTGTTCCCTCACTCGCGAACAAGACCCCAAGGTATTTGAACTCCTTCACTTGGGGTAAGGACTCATTCCCTACCTGGAGTAGGCACTCCATCGGTTTCCTGCTGAGAACCATGGCCTCAGATTTAAAGGTGCTGATCCTCATCCCAGCCGCTTCACACTCGGCTGTGAACCGATCCAGTGAGTGCTGAAGGTCACAGGCCGATGATGCCATCAGACCACATCATCTGCAAAAAGCAGCGATGAGATCCTCAGCCCACCGAACTGCAACCCATCCCCACCCCGACTACGCCTTGATATCCTGTCCATAAATACTACAAAGAGGATTGGTGACAAGGCGCAGCCCTGGCGGAGACCAACCCTCAAATGAAACGAGTCCGACTTACTGCCGAGAACCCGGACACAGCTCTCGCTTTCGTCATACAAAGATTGGATGGCCCTAAGAAGGGACCCCCTCATCCCATACTCACTCCCGCAGCACCTCCCACAGTATCTCCCGGGGGACCCGGTCATATGCCTTCTCCAAATCCACAAAACACTTGTAGACAGGATGGGCATACTCCCAGGCCCCCTCCAGGATCCTTGCGAGAGTAAAGAGCTGATCCGTTGTTCCACGACCAGGACGGAATCCACATTGTTCCTCTTCAACCTGAGGTTCGACTATCGGCCGAACCCTCCTTTCCAGCACCTTAGAGTAGACTTTACCAGGGAGGCTGAGAAGTGTGATACCCCTGTAATT